>JBAMAX010004842.1:0-31806 GCA_037043745.1 Chymomyza amoena
TTAAAATAGTTTGTGAAATAATCAGCAATACTTGAAAATAATTAGCTTTTACGCGACATTGTTTTAAATAAGTAAATCCAGAAAATAATTTTAATAAAATGCTCATAAAACTTGGCAGTGAAAAGTGTGAAAAGGCAAGAAAGTTGAAATTTCTTATAATGAGCGTGAATTTTTTTAACATTTATTTGTGTGCGTGTGTGTGTGCGTATAGTAAGCAAAAATTGATCTCTTTGCTCGCTTTGGTTTCTCTTTCTAAAATGCAGTAAAGTCAATAAGTGTAAACGGTGCCGCTAGTCTTTCTTTAGTGTGAGTGTTTTTATAGCATTTTTTAAGTGTGTGTAATTAGCGTTTTTTTTTTGTTATGATGCCCTGTAGCCAAATTGGTTATTACTTATTTAGAGGGTGTAAAGGGTATATGGCAGAGTTGTTATTATTTGCTTTAAGAGCGAATGATAATTTAATAATAAATGGTATATACAATTATTTTTTTAAATCGACTTATTTTTTTTTAGTTTTTCCTAAAAAGCATTTTATTTTATGTAAACTTATAGCCAAAAAAGCGCGAAATTATTTTTGTTTTAATCAAAGTAGATTTTATTGCTGTTTTATTTTATATTAAACCTTTACATCTTAAAAAAACACTAATTTGTTAAGTGATTTAAAATTTTTGTAAGACTCCACCAAAACTTGAAGAAGTTAAATATAAAAAAGTATTGCATACTTTTGGTTGTTTTTCAAATTTTATTCTGTATGCATGTTATGTATTGCTTTCAAAAATGCAACTATTTTGAAAATTTGTTAAATCTAGCCTAAATTATATGTTATGTGTAGCGATTAAGTCATTGTACTCAATATTGGATCATAAACTAAAATAAATAAATATATATATATAAAAAAGGTACAATATTAAAATTTTTGTAAACGGTATTATAATAATATAAGGGTTTGTTAAAAGTTAAAAAAACCTTTTTAAAAAATTTGTTTTATAAGATTTTATATGATGAAAGAGAAATGTGCATAAAAATAAAATTGCTTTTAAAAGTCAATTGCAAGCATTTAAATCTTAATAAATCTTATATATAAAATTCTCGTGTCACAATGTTATGTTCCTTTGAAGCTTATGGACTCACGAACGGCTGAACCGATTTGGCTAATTTTGGTCTTGAAATGTTCGTGGAAGTCCAAGGATTGTTTAAGGTTGAGAAAATATAACAAAATTGCGACGAAAATACTATAAAGGACAATTTGATTTTCCAATACAACATTTTTTTTTAATTTAGGTTGGCATTGTGTACATTGTCAGATTAACTAATATTTTTTAGTTAATTGTTTTTGTCGAAAGGAAACACAAAAATTATAAACGTTTTAAATTTTATTTTATTGAAGCACACAAAATTTCATGAGAATCGGTTCAGCCGATTCGGAGGAGTATGGTAACTAACATTGTGAAACTACATTTTTATATATAAGAAGAAACTTATGTTTTACGTGCTATCGGTGTTTTCATGAACGAGTCGATGAATTTCAAATCTGATTTTTGCGTGTGTTAGAGGTCAATGCGGAAGCTTTAGGCCTATTGCGATGTGTTTGTGTGAATTGGTCCGTGAGATATACGCATTTTTGTGAATATTGGTTTTTGTGTGAACATACTCCTCCGAAACGGCTAGACCGATTCTGATGAAATTTTGTGTGCTTATTGGGCAGGTCTGAGAATTTGCCAACATCTATTTTTCATACCCCTAAGAGATAAGGGTTGCCACTCCTAACATTCCTGGCAAATCAAGTGAATTTAAAAACTCGGTAGGATAATTTACAATTTCATCAATTTTAGAAATTAATATTGATTTAGTTATTCCTTTCCAAGAAAGTTTTCTTAAGAAGGAATTCTGCGATTTTTGCTTACAATTCATGTTTTGATTTCTGTATAAAATACATATGATCAGATCAATATTTCCACATTATGCAATTTCGTGAATTCGCCACAAAAATAAATCATTGGAAGAAAATAAAGATCTAGACGAGCGAGCGAAGCGAGCGTGCCGGAGGCCGGCTAGTAATTTATAAAGATTAATGAAACTTTCGTTAGCTATAAATATTATAAATATTGATACGTTCACAAAGTTTCAGTTAAATTATTTGTAAGCTAGAAATAGAGATCTGCGCCCTTAGTATCCTTCTCAAGGGAACTAGGGAAGCAAACATATGCATTTTTTCAGATAGCCATGTTGCTATTAGGGCATTGTCATCCTAGAGCATCTCCTCCAGGATGGTTAAAGAATGCCATAACTACCTACAAGCCCTGTCCGCCCGGAACAAAGTCGTGCTATGTTAGGTGCCTGGAGTGGATGGTAACACGATCGCTGATGATCCAGCACGAAGGGTGCCTCCAACCAGACTACATCTCCTGCGCCATTTTGTGGTATTGGTTGGTCCACAAACAAAGCCATGACAAACAAATGGACCACAGGAGAACATAGCAAAAGTGCTTGTCAAACCTCTGGATGCGATCAAGACAAAAGGTCTTGGCAGAGCGGACCTAAAGCTCCTGGTAGCTTACCTATCTGGCCACCACTCTGTTAGATACCATCTACAAAAAATTGGCCTATCGGACTCTTCAGAGTGAAGGCTCTGTCTAGAAGACGATGAAACCACCAGACATATTCTCTGTGACTGCCCAGCGCTGGTATGGGACAGAGCCTAGCACATGTGAAAGGAACGGATTAGTCCCTTCCATCTCAGTTCTATACCAACAAAAGACCTACTGCTATTCATGCGGAAAGCGGAAAGTCTTTTGCTTTAACTTAAGGATATGGTAAAAAAGACCTTTTGGTCGCAGTGCTCCAACTCTCTTTGAGGAACTCTGTTTCCGA
Source organism: Chymomyza amoena (assembly GCA_037043745.1). Lineage (NCBI taxonomy): Eukaryota > Metazoa > Arthropoda > Insecta > Diptera > Drosophilidae > Chymomyza > Chymomyza amoena. The sequence goes on from JBAMAX010004842.1 coordinate 2,871, forward strand.
AAAAAAAGCTGGAAATTGAAATTCAAGATATTTCTATATATACTCGATGGGAGTTTGTAAGAAATATTGTTTTAAAAATATAGGTTCATAAAAAGTATAAGTTGTTATCAGGTGTTGAAAATTAAAACTTGAATTTTACGATGTGTTGGCAGAAAAAATATGTTTTAGCAAATTGGACAAAAAACCAATTACCATATTAGCTAATACAAAACTAATCAATATTAATGGGTGTGTCTTTTTTTTGGAGGCTTACGCTTAACCAAGGTGATATGATAAAGTTTAGCTTGGATCCAGATGTAGTCTAATATATAAAATTCCCCAGTCACAATGTTAGTTACCGTACTCCTCCGAAACGGCTTGACCGATTCTCATGAAATTTTGTAAGCATAATGAGTAGGTCTGAGAATCGGCCAACATCTATTTTGTATACCCAGGGCTGCCACCCCTAACAGTATTTTTTAATTTTTATCAAATCGGCTGTATCGATTCTCATGAAATTTTGTGTGCCTATTGGGTAGGTCTGAGAATCGGTCAACATATATTTTTTATAACCAGGGTTGCCACCCCTAACTTTTTTTTTAAATTTTTACCAAACTCCTTCGAAACAGCTGGACCGATTCTCATGAAATTTTGTGTGCCTATTGTGTAGACCAGAGAATCAGCCAACATCTATTTTTCATACCCCTAAGTGAAAAAGGTTGCCACCCCTTTATATTTTTTTTTACAGTGTGACATTATGTACTTTGTTAGATTAACTAATAAGCTCATCATGACTTTGCTAGAACTTTAGATACAGTTTAAACATTTTATTATTTTATTCTTTTCTAATGGCTAAATTATTTATTTAAGCTATTTGGTCAAGTCATTTAACAAAAAGGAAACAAACAATATACTTATAAACAGGGAAGTTGAAAAATTTGGTCTAAAATCAACCTTAACATTTCCGTTTTATATTTTAATTCTAAACTAATCTATATACATAAAAGAAACTTATGTTTTACGTGTTACGGGTGTACTCAAGAACGCGTCGATGAATTTCAAATCTGATTTTTACGTGTTTTAGAGGTTGTCAATACGGAGGTTTTGTATTGGTTCTTGAGATATACGCATTTTTGTGAATATCGTTAATATAGCATAAGTCGACACTCAGCACCTGTTCGTCGACTACAAAGCAGCTTTCGATAGCCCAATTAGGGATCGCGTATATGCCGCAATGTCTGAGCTCGGTATCCCTGCGAAGCTGATAAGGCTTTGCAGAATGACGATGAGTAATTCCTGCAGCTCCGTCAAGGTAGGAAGGGACCTCTCCGAGCCTTTTGATACCGTGCGAGGTTTTAGACAAGGCGACCCCTTATCATGCGACCTCTTCAACTTCGTCATGGAGAGCGTTCTGCGGAAGGCTGGCGTACATCGCACTGGCACTATATTCCACAAGAGTGTCCAGCTCCTTGCGTACGCCGACGACATCGACATCATTGGGCGTTGCAAGCGAGATGTCACCGCGGCCTTCAGTACTATCGAACGGGAGTCTGCGAACATGGGTCTGGCGGTAAATGAGGGCAAAACAAAGTATACGCTGTCGTCACGTAGGGACGTGCGGCGGCTTGGGTCCCAGATTACGGCCGACAGCTATACTTTCGATGTTGTCAAGGAATTCATCTACCTTGGCACCGCCGTTACCACTGACAACGATGTCAGCCTGGAGATAAAGCGCAGAATCACTCTTGCCAACAGGTGCTATTTCGGTCTCAATAGGCAATTGAGTAGTAGAGACCTCTCTCGCGCGACAAAACTATCACTCTACAAGGCACTCATCCTTCCAGTGCTTCTTTACGGCGCGGAAGCCTGGACCGTGTCGCTAACTGATGCGGCTGCCTTGGGAGTTTTCGAGAGGAAAGTACTGCGCAAAATCTTTGGTCCTATTCGAGTTGGCGATGACTACCGCATCCGCACCAACCAGGAGCTGTATGAGCTCTTCAACGACATGGACGCTGCTCAGCGTATCAACATCCAGCGGCTTCGCTGCCTCGGACATGTCGTTAGGATGGACGAGGATGCTCCAGCTAAACGTGTGTTCGATGCGGTAGTCAGCGGCCGTCGGCGGAGAGGACGACCGTGTCTGCGTTGGAAAGACCAAGTGGAAGGGGCCCTGTCTTCGCTCGGTGTGACCAACTGGAGAAGGCGCGCGCAATGAATAGGCGCCTGGAGAGAAGTTTTAAGGCAGGCCGTAACCCGGTAATCGGGTTGTTATGGCCACATAAGAAGAAGAAGAATTTCGTTCATACGGCTTTTTAGAGAGTCATGAAAGTCAACTTATCCAAAAATCGAATGATTGTCTAGATAAGCTAACTAGAGAATCTTACGATGTTTATACACTTTAAGACTATACAAAAAGTTTGGGCAGGGCAACGCCTGCCGAGCCCACTAGTTAATATATGTAAAAGTTTACCATTTTCAGAACTGTACAATAATTTTTTAAGCCTACACACAGTAGGCCTGCGGGCTAAGGCTTAAGTCCGTCCCTGTCTAGATCAATAACGACTTTTGCTAATTTGTTTTTTTTATTTCAAGTCTTTGTTTTTATTGTAAATACTATTATTGTTTATTTTTAATCTGTTTTTGTTTTTATGTGCAGCTGCTTGCACTTGTTTGGCAACTTGTTGGTTGGCAAAAGCTAAAAAAAAATAAATGTATCTTATGGATACAATTTAAACTGCGAGCAGGTAACACAACATTGCGTGTTATCAGCGCACATATATACTATAAATATATATATATGAACATATATATACGCATACACAGCTACTAGACATAAATTCACTGACCGATATAAAGACGGCATTGTTTATTGTTGTTTTTGGTTACTGTTTGTTTGTTCATAGGTAAACAAGATAATAATTATATACATATTGTACATATAGTCCATATACATATGCTGTATATTAAGCATTTAATTGCAAGTCGCTAATTTCAAAGATAAAGTGTTGATTTTCGAGCACTAACAAATGCTTTATATTACTTAAATACATAAATACTATATGCCAAACTCATAGATACTCAATCGGCAAATATACATAAACGTGTGTGTGCGTAAGTGTGTGTGTGTGTGTGTGTGTGTGTGTGTCAAGTGTTTTAGCAGGGTACAAAGTATGACATGCCTTATATAGTAGCTCAGATTGTTGTTGTCCAACAGTCGAGCTGAGCAAAAGAAACAGCAATGAAAACAAAATACAAGTAGTATATAGTAGATGCATATATGTATATATGTGTACATATGGTAACTAGAAGCATAGCTATATACTGTTGAATGAGTGGTATATATAAAGAAGCAAAACAAACAAACAAAGTAATCCAATATAACCGATACTTAAATGCACTCCCCACCATAGTTGAAAGATGATTTTGTGTGCCAGACAGCACGTAGACCGGGTCAAATGGATGGTATTCGTAGCCAAAGATCAGCGATAATCTAGAACGAGTGTTTAGTTGCGAATACATATATTCAAAAGAGTTTGATTATAAAAAGCCAAAAGTGTGTGTTAGTAAATAAAAGAGTCGTTTATTTGATTATACATATAATTAGTATTATTGTATACAGTGGCGGTTACACGGGGCATTTTCGGCTCCAAAAAACCTATTAGAGTAGGAAAGTAGATTGAAAGTCTCTTGCGAGGTCTGATATATACATTGAGACCAAAAATTCCGGAATTTCTTTTTGGGGGGTGCAGGACTAACACGTTCCAGAGGGACAAACAGTCAATAAGGAGTATTATGTGACTGTTTTGAGATGTTTGCGTGAACGGGTCCGTCGTATTCGACCGGAATTGTAGGCAGACAATTCGTGGACTTTGCACGACGATAACGCCACGATTGTGAACGCAGTTAAGGCAAAACACTCGATAAATACCGTCGACCAGGCACCGAACAGTCCAGATCTGGTCCCGTGTGACTTTTTCCTCTTTCCGGGGACCCATTTTGACTCCATACCGATCATAAAACAGAATGCGACGAGAGAGCTGAACGCCATCCCGGACAACGCCTGTAAAAAATGTTTCGAAGATTGGAAGAAGCGTTGGCATATGTGGATTGCTTCAGAAGGGGCTTATTTTGAAGGACACAAAATAAATATTGAAAAAAATTAACTATTTTGTGTTTTATTTAGAAATTCCGCAAATTTTTTTGTCACAATGTATATACAGTTGTTTCAGTCGTATTTGTCTTTATCTTTTAAGTAAAGCTTAAAACTCTTTAATTTAAAATCTTTCTTTAATAATACGATTTATAACTTATTTTTATTTAGACTTAAGTTTTCGGCAAGGCTAAAATACTGACCCCTGTAACCATGAAAGACTATATTTTATTATGACAATTTTGCGATAATTCACTTAAAATTTAAAGGTGTGCGAATAACTTCTGATCTCACTGTAACTGCAACATTGAAGGCTAAACGAATGCAGTTGTTCATATGAATGGTATTTCCTGATTTTGCCGTTAATTCTTGACTTCCAGTGTTATTGTCATTCCAAAATTCTTATATACACTTTAAGTGTTACTATTCAACATTTCCAATTTTATTGCAAATACTTACAAATAGTCACGTAAAGCGATTACAGATGATATATTCATTCAATAAGGATTGTGACGAAAATCTCTAGACCGTTTTACCTTAATTTTTGTAAAAAAATAGTTTCAAAAAACCATCAAGCAAAAATCTCTAAAATATGTATTAGTTACAGAGGCTAAGAGCTGTCGAAAGGTCCGAAAGTCTAGAGGGCCCTGAGCAATTTTGGGGATCTCGAATTTTTTTCAAAATTAGTTTTGAAGACTAAGTTACATTTTTTATGAAAAAAGGGTCTTGGAAAAACGATGTGTTGGGTTCCGCAATGGTTTTTAAATTGCCTAAAGGTTAAAATACGATTATGGAAGCAATGGGCTGAAATTGAGAGCCAAAGTGATTTCTGGCACAACACTAGAAAAATAATATAATTAATGAAAAATTTGTGCATTTCACTTTTATTTTAATGCAACGATTATATATAAGTTCCTCTAACTCCGGGTGGAGCGTAGGGCCAACGATTAATTCAATTATATTATACGTTGTGATACATTCGATTATTCATTTTTAATTGTTTATAATTCAATAGGGGTCAAACTGGTCAAGCAACATAGAGAATAAAAACTTCGTCATAATATTTAAAAGATAAATAAAAAAAGGTTGTTTTGGTACTAATACGCAGCACTCTATAAATACACGATATCGGCTTCAGATCCCTTTCCCTAAATTTAACTAAACTAGTTTTGTTAATTGCAGTGTATTCAACTGTCGGGCGACATACTAGTATTTTGTTTAAAATATAGGCAAAAATATTGATATCTAAACCCATTTCGTTTTAGAACTGCTATAAAAACTTCGCAGTTAAATATTTTGTTTATTGTATAATGATAATTAAGAATATGTTAAAGATGTTTATTCTGGGGGATTTTGCCAAATGCTCGTATAGTTAATACTGAGTTTCTACACAAAACGAGCTAGCTATCGGTGAACCTTATTCTGTAATTTTAAAATTGGAACTGCAGATTGAGAAGTAGAGGAGGAGGAGGAAACAGTGCAGCACCTCTTGTGTGGATGCATGGCACTATGCAGGAGGAGACTGAATACACTGGGTTTCGAAACTATTGCGAATATTACTGAATTCGCAGGAATCAGAATAAATAAGATGAATTCGTTTATAAAATCGACAGGTTGGTTCAAAGACAATACAGGAGAGTAACGACTAACTCAAGTGGCATCACAACGGTCCTAGTTGTGTCGGACGACAACCACTTCTGAATAAAACACATAAAAGGGGTTGCAATATTCCTTTCCGAGAATAAGCGTCAAAATAGTGATCAATACTTGGAGTTACTTTGCTTTGGCGGCCATTGTAGCTTCGAAATTTTCAAAATAGTCTCTTAAAACTCCCCAAATTCCGAATCATGTTTTTTTTTGAAAATGGAATGGGATGCAATTTCTGTAGCTCACATGGAGCGTGGCGTGATAGTGGGAAGCCTTCCGAAGCATGGGCGCCCACAGGTAGGGACCAGTAGAGGCATTGGCTCTTAGTGGTATTTTTGTCAAGAACCTAAAATTCTTAAATAACCAAACTTTTGATATTTTGGCGTTTTGTTTTTCAGAATCGCAGCTTTCAATATATTAATCGGCACTATATTTTTCAAAATTTATGAATAAGCCACAATTATGTTGGGAATTAATGCCGACGTGATATGTTTTATAATGATCTCAATTCTATGTACGTCGTGAATAAACAATTATTTCCAATATACTTGATTTTTTTTTAACATACTTGACTTGCTCCTAGTGGTTCCGAAGAGATCGATATGTTTTCCATCGCTTTTCGTGAGCCTCTGTTAAGAGTTGTCGTCCCGCCTTATATAAGCATCTAAATTTTTCCCTGCTGATCGCTCATCTTTGCAGCTTTTAGTGGACCACACCCTTTGTCTGTTTTGCTAGACAAATCAGCTGCATTATTCCATATTATCCATGAGCTAAAGTGTAGCGCGTATCTATAAAATGCGCCGCAAAAACAAGTCGGCAGCAGCAGCAACAACAACAACAACAAGAAATCACAATAAAAAAGTTAACAGTCAACAGGCGAACGGCGCGATCGGTGGCAAACGGCAACAAAGTTGAAAACAAAAACAAAAACAAAAAAATAACAAGCAAAGCGAGCAGCGACCGGCTCCGGCTTCTTTTTTATGCGCTGCTTCTATACAACACACGCACATACACGCACATCCGCACACACACACTCATACGCACTTCATACTCATATAGTATACATTCCAATATTGTTATGCTCTGTCTCTGTCTGACATCTGCCCACTTTAAGCCTCTCTCTTTGAGTCCCCGCTTTCCGCTGGCTCGTTCTAAGCGCAAAGCGCCAGCGCAGGCGCAGCTATGCAGCACAGCCGGCAAAGCTCAGCAGCAGTGCCGCCTTAGTGGGTAGCTGCCGCTGTCGCTGCTGCGTCGCGACGCTGCTGCAGCGTTAATGAAAACAACAGCGAAGCACAGTGGGTTGGGTTTTACTTTATTGCTGACAAAAATTTTAAAACAAATAGGCCAAAAACAATACAAAAACTAAAGTTATTTTTTATTCAAAGTTTGGCATTTAATGCAGCTCCTTTAAGCTTTATGTACTAAATAGTCTTAGGTAAAACGAAAAAAGGATATTTTGTGTGAGCTGGAATGAACGGGTTCAATACGTTAAGCATAAAAGTGCGCCTTTGTTTATCAATAATAAGTTCACTTAAATCATAAATTGTAAGTGCACTTTTTTTAAATATATAATTTGTTGTACCTTAACACTTAAAAAGAAACACCTTATCAGGGGTGCCACAGAAAACCAATTCGATTTCAATTCCAATTCCTGGTGCCACAGACATGGCTAACAAGGGTTTTAAAAAAAACAATTCGATTCAATTTCGATACAATTCCAATTCTTGGTGCCACATACATGACTATGAGCGGTTTTAAAACCGTTGTTAGTCATGTCTGTGGCACCAAGAATTGCAATTGCATCGAAATTGAATCGAATTGGTTTTCTGTGGCACCCCTGTATATTTTTTCAGCTTGTTTCAACAGTGTTGAGAGCATTTTTTTTATATATTTACAAAGAATATTTGTGATAATTTATTATAAAAAACGGCTTAATGAAAAAAGCTGTATATTTGAAACCTACAAAAAAATGGAGACTTTTTTGAGCTTTTGCCTACAATCGTTAAGCCCTTTAGGCGAATTTTTTTTATATAACTTTTTTTCAATTAACACCATTTTGTAGCCATTTACTGACAGCAAACAATTGAGCAAAAACTGCATATTTGTGGCAAAAATAAAAAAATAATACAAATTTACTGGGCGATTCATGTAAATTTTTTTTTAAGGACTGTTCCAAGAGGACAGGGAACTACTTCATTTAGCTGAGAGATTTTCTTGGCCAAAAATAAAATAGACCACAAAAAATGTGGTTTGAATTCTGAGATAGTCTCCAAAAATTCCCAGCAATTATTTTTTCGATATAAGGGATAGTCTTTTTAATTTTGTTTTTTATTTTTGGGGTCATTGAAAAGAAATCAAAGGTCAAAAAATTCCTAGCTCATCAGGACTCTGACCATCATTTAACGAGGTATTTTTGAGCTTTTCTTTGCTGCTTTTAACCGGTTTGAAGCGTTTTTAAACATTAATTAAAACGTCAAAATTTTGGGCAGCCTTCAAATTATGATTTCTTCATATTCTAAAAGTCTTGTTGAAACATATTGTATAATTTTCGGGAAAACATTTTTTGGGAGCAACTTCTATAAATTCCCTAAAGCTTCATATTTAAATCAAGTAAGATCTTTGTTAAGTTTTATAAGGCAAGCTCTTACTCCAAATCAATAGCCTTGTTATTAGACTCACATATAGATTAAAGTTCTTAAAAATAGTCCATATCTCAGCTCATAAATTTTAATACCATATTTTAAGTAATTTAATTATTTTCGAAGAATATTTATATTTTTCGATAAAAAAACATTTTCACTATGATTACTCTCAGGCTTTAAAAATGTAAGTCCGACTTTTTATACCCTGTACTGTATACTTACTTCTAGGGTAGAAGAAAGCGTGGCAGACTCCAAGTCCTTTATACCAAAATGCTTATCATAACGGTACTAATAGATCTGCCGAATAAACTAAATTTAAACAAGAGAAATATTACGAAAAATTATTAAATTATTGTCGATAATAAACACAATCAAATACCAATTTATTTATTTATTTAATTTAATTCAATTTATTTCACAGTTTTCATATATAACATAAGAAAGGCCACAAATTAAAACCAAATGGTTCCAAGGGAATTTCTAATTTCTGAAATGTTCTAATTTTGAAAGAATATGTTTAATGAAAAAAGGATATGAAAAACAGCAACAATATTTACTCAGTTTGCTTTTTGAAATCTTTTACGAATATTATGTATAAGTCTTAGATCTTACGCATGCAACTGGCAGTTGAAATTTTAAATACAACTTTTAATTATTACGCGACATCTTTCTAAGGTTATGATGAAAATAAAACATGATTAAATAAGTAAATCCATTAAATATTTAATTTAACAAACAAATTCTTAGATAAATATAAATTTGCACAAAAATTAAAACGAACACTTGTAAATTCAGAGCTTCAGCCTCAAATACAATCTAAAAGCGTTCTAATAAGTAAGTCCTACTATAATAACTTTAATAGTTCGGGATTTATTTACATTTTCTATTCAAAACTTGAGAAATATAAAATAATGTTATAAATGTTGTTTCAACTAAAAAATAAATATTTACTTCAACTAATAAAAATTATGTTAAAAGCTGCCCTTATGCATAAATATTTAATAAAAAATAAATAAATAAAAAAAGTGTTATTTTTTGTACATCCCGGTTTTAATATACAATTTTATTAGATTTAGCATGATTAAAAAAATCAGTTTGATGTAAATTGTAGGAAAAAATATTTTTAGAAATTTCGTAAGGGAATTCCAATTCATTTTTTATTCTAGTTTTTTTTAAAAGCAGTTTAAGGAAAGAAGCATTTTCTTGATGTTTTTTTAAACTGATTTTTTTGTATATGAGAAATATGTGAAACGAAACCGGTAAATAAATTACGTTATAAAGTTAGAGTGAAAATCTTTCATAAAGAATAATTATTGTTCTTTATGAAAGGGCGATCACAAGAAATTTGTATTCTGATGATCGTAATAAACTCTTTCCGAAAAAGTAAAAATATATTCACAACAATACAAATTTTTAAATCTAATTAAATTAAAAAAAGTTCTTTGATTAAAATTATAGATAACATATTTTTTAGAGATTTAGTAAGAATATTCGAATTTATTTTTTACTCTAATTTATTTTTAAAGCAACTTAAGGATTTACTTTGTGTTTTTTTTAATAATTGTTCCTGTATATGAAAAATGTGTAAAACGAAAACAGAAAATAAATTACTTTAAGAAGTTCGATCTCTCAAAAAGTACAATAGTTAAAGGGGCGACCACAAGAAATTTGTATTCTGATGATAATGATAAACTATTTCCAAAAAATAAAAATATATTCGCATACAATACAAATTTTTTAATCCAATTAAATTAAAAAAAGTTGTTTGATTAAAATTATAGAGAAAAATATATTTTTAGAAATTCTAATTTTAGGGAATTCTAATTTATTTATTTTTTTATTTATTTTTTATATATTTACAACTAAGAACAGTTGATATTTTATTATCCAAAAATGTAAATTTATTCAGAAAAGAAAAATAAATGTATCTAGCCCGATGGGTGAACTTTTTAACGATATGCTCCTTTTCACATCAAGAACTGGCCAAACACTTGGAATTACAATGTAAAAGTTGAAAAGAGGAAGCAAGATAAAAATTAAACATTATATCATTATTCTTATTTATTTTTAAAGCAGCTTAAGAATGTACCTTCTGTTTTTTTAAACGGGTTTTCCTGTATATGAGAAAAATATTACAAAATTGGAGAAATTCGTGAAACGATAAAAGTAAATAAATTACCTCAAGAAGTTAGAGTAAAAATCTATCAAAAACTAGGTAAAAAAAATGGCGTACTTAAAGTCGGGCGCGGACGACTTTAGAATACCCTGTACCGCTAGCTTGTAATAAAGTCCGATTTCTTCACAAAAAACCAAAAACAGAAGAATTTTTAAGCAACATTTTTTTTTGACCGATCGTTCCTATGGGAGCTATATGATATAGTTAACCGATTTCAATAAAATTTGACGCAGTGCTTAAATACCTTAAAAAAGACCTGAATGCCAAATTTATTTCAAATATCTTAACAAACAAGCAAAGCACATCGAATTTTGTATAAAAAACGTGTTTTTGGACCGATTGGTCCTATGGGAGCTATATGATCTAGTCAAACGATTTGGATTAAATTAAGTACAGTGCTTATGAACTATAAAATACTCACGAATGTCAAATTTGGTCCCAATATCTTAACAAACAAACGAAACACAACAAATTTTGTTAAAAAATCGATTTTTGGAAGATCGGACCTATGGGAGCTATATGATATAGTCAACCGATTTTGTTCAAATTTGGCACATTGCTTAAGTGGTCTAAAAAATTTCGAATCCCAAATTTGGTTACGATATCTTCATAAACAAACGAATTATTCATCTAAAACGCTTTTAGCTATGTAATTTATCCCCGATATCAAAAAAATAAAATAAACTTAACTCCTATGGATTAATATGGGATCTAATGTGAAAGTTTGGTAACTCTAGCTCTTACCATCTCTAAGATCTAGGCGTTCAAACGGACAGACGGACGGACGGACAGACGGACATGGGTATATCGACTTCTCTATTCACCCTGATCATATTGTAACTTTGGGGTGTCTCCGACGTCTCCTTCTATATGTTACATACATTTTCGGCTTGCACAAACTTAATATACCCTTGGTACCATACGGTACAGGGTATAAAAAATAAATATGACAAATTCGACTTTTGCCACAGAAGTTGCTAAAAAGTCCCACTGTGGCTAGGCGTCTGCGATATTTTAAATGCGCGTTGGTGCCACTTTGAGCTCAGTCCAAACACAACAGTCACAGCGATCGCAGCTGCAGTCGAAGTTTATACCTAAAACTAAATAAATAAATCTTAAAGCTAGTCAAAGGCGATTCAGCTACGATTTGGATTTTTCGATTTCGATTTCAATTTGAATTTTTTCTGTGCCAAAACTCAATGCGTGTGTGTGCGTGAGGAGTGTGTGTGTGTGCTTTTGGTTGGACAACATTTGCAATTTGTTTTTTTTTTTCGAAAGTGTTTAAAAGCGATTTAAGCATTTAAATAAATTAACCAAAAAACAACAACAAAATGACGCAACCATTGAAATTCTATTTTGATTTCTTGAATCAATCGAGCAGAGCTCTATACATTTTCTTAGAGGCATCCAAAATTCCATTCGAGGCGATACCAATCTCTATGCTCAAAGGTAAGTACAGTGTGTTTATTGTTACATATATACAACATATTTTTGTGTGTACGTGCACACACGCACATACTTGCCAAAAACAACAACAACAAACCAACACTCAAACAGCAACAACAACAACAAACCAACACTCAAACAGCAACAACAACAACAAAAATGATAACAACAAAGGTCGTTGAATGAATGCCCTGCACTTGGTGGTCGGTCCGTCGGTAGGTCGCCCCATAGTAAATATTCAAAAACTATTTTGTACTTTGCCGGACTTTGTTAATTTTGTAGTTTTTCAACAAAATTTTCCGCTTATTATAAATTCCATTGTTGTCTGCTTTAAAAATTTCGAACTAGGGAAAGTATTTGTTGATTATTTTTTCCAATAAATATTTTTATGGTATAAAGTTTTAAAATATGCTAATATGGCATTTTATTTTATTAAAAAGCTGTTTTATAGAAACTAAAATGTGTTTAAAATTTAGAAGTTATAGTCGTAAACAATTTGTTGAATATCTTAAATACTAAAGCAAGTATTGAAAATGTGGGCAGAGTTGCTTTGAAAAAACAAAAAAAAATACAGCCTTGAGTTGGTTTTAATAGATGAATGAAAATTTTAATTGTTGACAAAATTCACATTTTTGATTCTAGGAGGATTGTTGTTTTTTTAATTTTTTTTTTACTATATAAAATCCTTAACCTAATTTTTGTTTTTTGTGATCCCCAAATTTTTATAATATATTCAGATTAATGGTTTTTGTTAGTTGATTATTGAATAAAAATAATTGTACTTTTTTAAGATTAGCTAATTACACAGGTCTACAAATACAGGGGTCATGTGAGTTGTTGGAAAGCTAAGAGTCATTTCCGAAGTAATTTGGTGCGTAGAATCCGAATCCGGCGTCAGAACTGGCCCATCACGTCAAGATTTTGAGATATTTGAGGTTATGTACCCAAAAAATGGCGTTTTTTCCTACATTTGAGGTTATGTACAGGGCGCAAAAAATTTTTGCGGTCGTTCTCTCCAGTTACATCATTTAGTACAACTCTTACCCTTTTATTTAAGAGATCAATTACGATTTTTTTTCGCAAAGTTATGGCTTTTCGAAGTTACGAGATATATCCCTTCGACGTCATTAGCATTTGCAATAAGCCTTTGAGATAACAGAGGTCAACATGGTTCAGTTGTTGGAAAGCTAAGAGTCATTTCCGAAGTAATTTGGTGCGTAGAATCCGAATCGGGCGTCAGAACTGGCCCATCACGTCGGGATTTTGAGATATTTGACGTTATGTACCCAATATATAAATTCGGTCTGTATTATAAAAATATTACGAACACCTCTCGCTTAAGCGTTTTAAAAGAGAGAACAAGCCTCTATACATTAAATTTTTTTTAGGTCTACCCGAAAAAATAATAATTATTTATTTAATAAAATTAAATTGTCAGTTTTTTTATTTAAAAACTACAATAATATTTTTATTTTCTTCAACTTTTTATTTTATTTTTTATTTCAAAAAATTCAAATTTTAATTCTTGTTTTATTTATTTATACTAAATAATTCACAGATTTTGCGAAATTTTAATTAATCTAAAAAAAATAATAAAAAAAATCGAATTAATAAACGAAAACTTTTTCCAACTTTACAGAAGCAAAAAATTTGAAGGTATAGTCCCAAATGGAGGAAAAATTTGGGGAAATTTTATCAAAATCGTTTTAAAAGAGAAAATACCAGCTTTAGAAAAATAAAAATTAGAAGATATAAACAATATTCTAAATTACTCACAGACTCAGAAAAATTTTTAATTTTATAAAAAAATACCTTAAGGGGCACACCTAGTGTGACAACCTAAAAAAAGGACATTTTTGGGAATTAAAAAAAAAAAATAGTGAATCCATCTATTTAAAATTTTGAGGGTATATTTATACATGTTTTGAGAATACACAGTCAAATTTTTGAAATAAAATATTAAAAATTTTTGAAATGACACGCGATCTCCGGCGGCGCCAAAAAAAAAGGTCCTCCACTTCTGGAGTGATTGTAGCCTTCTCGGTTGATAAAACGTAAAAAAAAAATTCTCGTTAAACTAAAACATATTGTCTGTACGATGACCCTCGGGCGAACAAAAAAATCAAAAATTGACAAAATGGCGGCATGTTGAAAAAAAAGTTAAATTTTTCCCAAAATTTTGGTCGTTTTTGGCCTGCGAAAACTGGAGGGTCGCCATATGGAGAACTATATAGAGGAAATGCAAAAACAAATTTGATAGGGATCGAATCATTTGTCTCCGAGTAATCACTCCAGCAAATTCGAAAAATGCTGTTTCGAGAAACACGCGTTTAAGGGGCACACCTAGTGTGACAACCTAAAATAGGCCATTTTTGGGAATTAAATTTTGAGGGTATATTTATACATGTTTTGAGAATACACAGAAAAATTTTTGAAATAAAATATTAAATATTTTTGAAATGACACGCGATCTCAGGTATATCCCGTAGCCAATGAAACTATCTAACTGCCGAGCGGCTACTCTTTTAAATGGCTGTAACTCAAAAACTATTTAAGATATCGATTTAAAATTTTAGTATGTTATTTTTAAAGGTATAACCTATTAAAATATGAAAAAAAAAACGATTTTTTGAAAATTTCACACTAGGTGTGCCCCTTAAAATAAACAAGAAGTTACCAGCTTGATAACAAGAAAAATTAGAAGGCTAAAAATAATATACTTACTAAATAACTTACAAGCTAGGGAAATTTTTTTAAATGTTGCCGTAGTTGCTTTGAAAAATTAAGAAAGTTTCCGCTTTATAAAAAAAATCACAACTAAGGGATATTTTTAAAGTGTTGCAAGAATAACCTTGGAAATAGAGAAGAACGGAAAGAAAAGTATTAGAAGTTATAGTCATAAACAATATACCAAATTTTTCAAAAACTTAGGGAAATTTTTGAAGTACCTGCTTTATAGAAATAACAATTTGCAGGTGTAGCTATAAACAACATACAATATATCTTACAAACTTAGGAACATTTTTGTAAGAAGGTACCAGCTGTGCAGGAAAAAATGAGAAGATTTCGTCATAAATCTCATACCAAATATCTCACAAAATTAAGGAAATTTTTGTAGTAAAAACTTTATAGAGATAACAATTGGAAACGATATAAAAAATATCTAACAAACTTAGGGAAATTTTAATATTGTTAAGAGAATACTTAGAAAAAACAAGACGGTACCAGCTCTATAAAAGAAATAATATAAGGTATGTTCATAAACAATGTAACAAATATCTCTCAAACTTAAGGAAATTTTTTAAGTACGTTCCGCTGGTAGAAGAAGAAAAGGAGAAGAGAAAAATTAGAAAATATATTTAAAAACAATGTACAAAATGTCACTTTGGGATATTTTTTTGACAAAACTTTTTGTATAAAAACTTTGAAAAAAAAGGTTTTAACTTTATAGAAACAAAAATTTAGTAGATATAGTCCCAAACAATCTACCAAATATTTCACAAGCTTAAGGCAATTTTGGAAATATTGCAACAAAAAAGTACATTTTTTGTGTGTTCAGAAGATTCCATTTTCATACGTTTTTTGTAAAGTTGTAGAAAATTTTACCATCCCCAATTCTAAACGAAACTTAGTAAATTTCTGCTTATTTATTTATTATTTATTTAAAGTCCTTTTAGCTGCCTTTTATTTATAATTCTGACAAGTTATATTTGTTCTCGCTTAATTAGCTAGGGGAAATTTACATTAAGGTGTGAAAAAATGCGCTTCCTTGAAAGTCCAAAGACTTAATGTATATTTTTTATAATATACATTGAATTTAGCAAACTTAAGTTTGATTTTATTATTAAAATATTTTTTTGTTATAAACGTAACGAACTCACTTGTTAAAAAAAATTGTTTTACTTGATTTTTTTATTAATAATAATTAGATATTTTATGTTTTTTAAAGCAAACAAACTGTATTCATACACTGAGAAAAAAGAGCCGAACTTAATTAAAATTGAAGTTTACATTTATCTTTGGTATTTCAAATTTATTTTGTAATACAAATGTATATCTAAATTAAGGCCAGAAAAATTGCCTCTGTGCCAGAAAGATTGCTTTCAAATCTGAAGAATTGCAGATTAATTCGCTGTATCAATATTATCTCTTTCAGTTCAAGTGTTGCCTAAAGCAGAAGAATCCCTGAGCTATAAACAATTCTTTTGGTATTTAAATCAACTCTTTTGTATCTCGTATAAGCATGAAATGAAGCAAGTCTTAGAAGAATTGGCTGTGCTCCAAAAAGAATGCATTCGAAGCCGCAGAATTATAGATGATAGTGCTGTATTCACAATATCGCTCTCAATCAAAGTGTTGCCTAAATGAGAAGAATCCCTATTAAGCTCCCTATTAACATCTTTTAGTGCTTCCGAGCAACTCTTTTGTATTACTTATAAGCACCAAATGAAGCAAGCCTCAGAAGAATTGCCTATGTTTCAGAAAGAATGCTTTCGAAGCTGAAGAATTATATGTAGATGAAAGCCCTGTATCCACAATGTTGCTGTCTGTCCAAGTCTTGACTAAAGGAGAAGAAGCTCTATTAGGTTTGAGCTAAAAAAAATCGTTTGGTATTCCAAACAACAGTTCCAGAAAGAATGCTTTCGAAGCTAAAGAATTATAGATGAAATATCGCTCTCAGTCCAAGTCTTGCCTAAAGAAGTAGAAGCTCTATTAGGTTTGAGTTATAAACAAATGTTTTGGTATAGACTCTTAATGAAATCAGTGCCTGAAGAATTGCCACAGTGCCAGATAGATCGCTTGCGGACCTGAAGAATTGCAGATTAATTTGCAGTATCCATATAAACATTCACAGTCCAGGTGTTGCCTAAAAGGAGAAGAATTCCTGTTAGGGTTGAGCTAAAATAAATCTTTTAGTATTCCGAACAACTCTTTTGTATCACTTATAAGTACTAAATGAAGCGAGTCTCAGAAGAATTGTCTGTATTCCAGAAAAAATGCTTTCAAAGCTGAAGAATTAAAAATGAAATATCGCTCTCAGTCCAAGTCTTGCCTAAAGGAAAAGAAGCTCTATTAGATTTGAATTATAAACAAATGTTTTGATATAGACTCTAAATGAAACTAGTCCCAGAAGAATTGCAACTGTGCCAGAAAGATTGCCTGCGGACCTGGAGAATTGAAGTAATATATAATCTTCAATTCTCCAGGTCCGCAGGCATCTTCTGGCACAGTTGCTTCTGGGACTAGTTTCATTTAGAGTCTATCTCTCATCAGTCCAAATGTTGCCTAAATATGAAATCATATTAGGCTTGATTTAAAACAAATCTTTTGGTATTAAAAAAAGCTCTTTTGTATCACATATAGGCTTCAACTAAGAATAATGCCAGAAGAATTGCCTCTGTGCTAGAATGATTGCTTTCAGAGCACCAGCGGCTCATCCAGGCTTCAATAACACAGGTCAACATGGTTCAGTTGTTGGAAAGCTAAGAGTCATTTCCGAAGTAATTTGGTGCGTAGAATCCGAATCAGGCGTCAGAACTGGCCCATCACGTCAGGATTTTGAGATAGGTAGGAAAGTAGGAAAAAACGCCGTTTTTTGGGTACATAACCTCAAATATCTCAAAATCCTGACGTGTTGAGCCAGTTCTGACCGGATTCGGATTCTACACCAAATTACTTGGATAACCTTAGCTTTCCAACAACTCACATGACCCCTGTATTTGTAGACCTGTGTAATTCAGGAACCCGTTTTTTGTGTTTAATTCAAAATCCATTCCAGATCAATTGGAGATTTAAATATGCTTAGATTTGGAAATTTTTAAATGCTCATCATGACTCGAATTCTAGATCGCTCTAAAGTATACCAAGCCCCAGTAAGCAAGCTGAGCTTAAGGGGCTAATTTTTAAAAAAATACTTCTTCAAATGTTTGACCAGCTTTATGTACATAATATATTATGTACTATATAATTAATATCTATTTATTTGGCTGTTATATCTGGTTTTGACTGCGCGTGCGCGTAGAGTGAAATTATTTAGCACCTAGAGTTCGAGTTTAAGCCGCGTTTAAAAGCCATTAAGAGTTAAATTTAAACTTGGCTCAGACCCTTGGGTTAGTGGAGTTGTTTGGGTTGAGTCGACTTGGTCAAGGTTATAATGCATTGATTATGTCCAGTGACACGCCCATTAAGTCAATGAATTTATGTGAAGATGCAATTTTTCTTAACTGCTACATCTCGGATTGTCATAAATGCTACAACTTTGTATATTAAGCAGTTTGTTTATATTATATACATATGTATTTATATAGGTATATGTACCTACATATAGATATAGTATTTAAATCACGATCTTATAAAGCGGATTTCTGTTTTTTGTTGTTTAGTTTGTCTGATGTCAGCGCGTATTGCATTTCATTTTTCATACATATATAAAATTATATCTACTTGGATATATATGTATCTTTGTAGCTTATATAGTAATAAAAAAAAATAATTTTATATATGTCCGCATATGCTAATCGATTCAGTTTTTAATTAAAGCCAGGCTGTGCTTAACTTTTGCCTTCCTTATGACATAGCCAGCCATAAGGTCGAATCGGTTGGGGTCTGTGCAAGCCAAATTTGCATTACTATGTATATACAGTGAGAGCAGAAAATTTGCGTACAATGTGGAATTTTTATGAATAAAAGTATTTTATAATTTAATATTTGTAATATATAAGAAAGAAAGATATATAACAGAGTATCAAAAAATATCGTAAAGGTCTTAAAAAACAGAAATTACAAGCTTCAGAGTAAGATTGAGCTCATAAGAGACATAAAGTGTGAAAAGTCGTTGGAAGTCCGATCTCCAAGATAAAGGTGTTTCTCTCAAAAATTCTCATAAGAAATTTATTTATTTAAAACGATGCTCTCCCTTTTTGTAACAATGTTTCTTAAAAAATCATCACGTAACGAATTGAGATGTAAAATACCAACAAAGTTGTTAGAGTGAGAGCTTCAAAACTGTCTTCAAAGTCGTGTAGGGTCCCAGGCTAGATTCTCAGTCGAGCCAAATCGACCTCGATCATAAATGCAAATCTTGAGCATTTTTTTCAGTTTCGCTTCGAAGTCACATATTGGGCTCTACCGATTTCATCAAAACGAGTCTTTTATGTGGTTTGAAATCGAAAGTTTTCTTGTAAGAGAAATCAAAACGCAGTCGCAGAATTGGTTGAAAAGTTTACGCATTTTCAACTGAAATAATTTTTTAAATATTTTTTAATATTTTTTGAATCTGAATTTATGAATAAATAATTTTAATTATTGCGTATTAAACTGAAATAATTTTCCAATTTTTTTTTTGTATATTTTCAGAATCAGAATTTATTGAGAAATATTTGTAATTCAAACCAAAACTCAATTTTTACATGGTCCATGTCTTGTTAAAAAAAATATCTTGCTTAAAAGGTTCATAAAAAAATTTCCTTGTAATAGAATAACATAGTTGCGAAAAATTTCCCTTGAAATTAGAAAAGCTTTGCTAACAAACAGTAAGGGAAATATAAGTAGCTGGCGAGAACAAAAAGTTTAGAATTGAAAGCACGAAAATAATTTTTAAAAATTGTTTAATATTTTCAAAATCAAAATTTATTAATGAATATTTTTAATTCAAGCCATAATTCTATTTTAACATGGTCCAGGCCTTGTTTAAAACAATGTTCATATCCTGCTTAAATAGTTCATACAAAAATTTCCCATGTAATAGAAAAGCATACTAGTGAAAAATTTGTCTCGAAATTAGAAAAACTGTTCCAACAAACAATTAGGGAAATATTAGTAGTTGGCGAGATCAAAAAATTAAGAATTGGGAGCACGATGAATCGAATCCGAATAATAATTTAATCAAACGAAAATGCAAAAGCTTATATCTTTTAATTTTCGTATATCGAAAGGTTCAAAGCTGTGCTGATAAATAGTATTGGCAATTTCAGGGTTTATCCTGAGGAAATATCGACAGCAAAAAATTCGAAATTTGAAGCTGTAAGGGCTGTATAATATGAAGTAAATTTGTTCCTGACCTGAGAGCCCTGAACCCAAAATTTGCATTCTCTGGTATTTATTTTTAAAACATATAATTAGTATATGAGTTATTTCTCAAAAGTTTATTACGGCAGTTCTATACAATTGAAAATTTAAAAAATTGCGTACGAAAAGTCGGTCTCTGATGACTTTGGGATACCCTGTACCACTAGCTTGCAATAAAATCAGGTTCCTTCATTAAAAACCAAAAACAGAAGAATTTTTAAGCAAACAAATTTTTTTTGACCGATCGTTCCTATGGCAGCCTTATGATATAGTCAACCGATTTATATCAAATTTAACACAGTGCTTTAATGCCTCAAAAAAGATCTGAATGCCGAATTTAGTTTAAATATCTTTACAAACAAACAAATCACAACGAATTTTGTATACAAAAGTTTTTTTGGACCGATTCCTCCTATGGAAGCTAAATGATATAGTCAACCAATTTTGATTAAATTTAGTACAGTGCTTCGAAGCTACAGGGTGCGCCATTTGAATGTGGTCGATGGAAATATTGAATAACTTTGACAGATTTCAACCGATTGACGTCGTCGAACACATTTTGGAAAGGTTATTACAATTTTAACCATAAATCGATTCACGCCCAAAGAACGCGCGGAAATAGTGACAATGTTCATTAAATGTAATTGCCCGATTTTGGGGAGCGAATTTTAATGACTGATGAGGCCCATTTCACGCTGTCTGGCACTGTAAATAAACAAAACTGTCGCATTTGGGGAAAGAAAATCCTCATACTATCCATCAAACTCCACTGCATGATCAGAAAGTGACTGTTTGGGCCGGTGTCTGCTTCAATATTTCCATCGACCACATTCAAATGGCGCACCCTGTATAAAAACTTACGAATGCCAAATTTGATTTTAATATCTTCACAAACAAACGAAACACAACAAATTTTGTTCAAAAATCAATTTTTGGAAGATCGGCCCTATGGAAGCTATATGATATAGTCAACCGATCTTAATTAAATATGGTACAGTGCTGGGAAATTATTAAAAACTGTCGAATGCCAAATTTGGTGTCTTTATAAACAAACGAGTTATTCATCTTAAACTTTTATTTCTTTTCGAGGTCGTCTGAAACAACCCTATGGGAGCTATATAATTTAACCCTGATATCAAAAAAATTAAATTAACTTGTCTCCTATGGAATAATATGGGATCTAATGTGAAAGTCTGGTTACTCTAGCTGTTAGCATCTCTAAGATTTAGGCGTTCAAACGGACAGACGGACAGACAGAAAGAAATGGGTATATCGACTTCTCTATTCACCCTGATCATATTTTAGGTAACTCTGGGCTATCTCCGACGATTCCTTCTATATGTCACATACATTTTCGGCTTGCACAAACATAATATACCCTTTGTACCATACGGTATAGAGTATACAAATTTGCGAATAATTTCTAAGCTCAAAAAAAGTTTATTATGCTAGTTCTCTACATCTAAAAATTTAAGATTATTTACGAATTTTTTCTGATCTCAAAAAAAGTTAATTATGCGTGCTCTCTACTTCTAAAATTTCAAATAATTTCCGATTTAAAAAGTTTATTATGCTAGTTCTCTACATTTAAAAATTTAAAAAAAGTTTGCGAATAGCTTCTGAGCTCAAAAAAGTTTATTATGCCAGTTCTCTACAGTTACAAATTTAAACAAATGTGCAAATAATTTCTGATCTCTAAAAGCGTTTATTATATCAGCTTTCTACATCTAAAAATTTAAAAAAAATTCAAATAATTTATAATCTCAAAAAAAGTTTATTATGCCAGCTCTCTACATCAAAAATATTTTTAAAAATATGCAAATAATTTCTAATCTCAAAAAAATGTACTATGCCAGTTCTCTACAATTAAAAATTTTAGTAAATGTGCGAATAATTTCTGCTCTCACTGTATGTGCATAGGTACATTTTAACACATGTATAGTTACCTACACATATGTGGCTACATTTCAGTTAAACTAAAATGCTGCAGTTCATATTGGACTTTAAACTTACAATCAGAAACTTGTGTAAAGAAAAACAACAAAAAATAAATAAATAAATAAATGTTGTCTATGATTTGTTGTTTTTACTTTTTCATGCGATATTTTGCGGTTTTGGCCCCGAACCAGTGCGTTGGCATGCACGCATACACAGAGAGAGACATTCACACAGATACACACTCACTCATACAAATCGCTTTTGTGTGCATGTGTGCATGTGTTAACTGCATTAGACAACAAACGTTAAGAGTTTTCAGAGTCTAGGTAACCTTCAAACGTGGCTCAAACAAACCGTTAAAGCTTGCCATATGCAAAGTGCAGCCATGGAAACCAGCTCTCTCTAATTGTTTAATAGAATAAACGACTAAGCGACTAATTGCCCGCCCTTTAGTACCGCCAGCAGGTACCTACGTGACTAACGAAGCATTCATCAGTCCCTTATGCGACAGAGTCGTCCAGCTGTTTGTTGGTTGCCTTGGACTGCTTCCTTTTTGGCTCTTTTTCTTCAAAATTTATGAAAATTTATCATATAAAGTTATGAAACGCGTAGAAAACTAGTTTTTTGAAACACTTTTCCGGCAATGGCGTCGCCAACGTTGTTGTTGGTCTATCAAAAATCACTTAAAAAATTAAGCAATCATAAGTGGAAATCGGCAAATGCAAAAAGTTTTGGAAGTTACAAGTTTGAAGTTGAAATTTTAGCCATATGTGATCGAGAAATGCCATTTATACAGACTTTGGTGCATACAAGTATTTCTTAAAAATGGTTAAGGTTCTGGAACTATTAGAACAATTAAATTCCCCTAATTATTTAAGGTACTCTGAGGGTCAAGGGTGTGCAACGTTTGTGCAATTTTGAATTTCTTATATTGCGAGAGCTTAATTTGGTTTAATTTTTTATGTCAAACGTAAACCCATACAGTTTTATTGAAAAGCCACGATTTAAGGAATTAAAAAAAAACATTTATTGAGCATTATAATTTATACATTATATAATATTTACCTAGAAAAATCATTTTAACTAACGGGGGAGGAGATCACCTTCTTGGATGATCCCGAAAACAGTAACTAAGCGGAATTCCTGAATGCAATTTTTTCCTATCAAACCCTATTTTTACTGTACCAAAAATATTAAATGTTTTTTATAATTTAACATACCTTCAGAAAAAAACAATGTTTTTCATATAATTAAAAAAAAAGTTAAACAATTTTTTTTTTACATTGATATAATAAAATAACGTATAAAAAACACGTTTACAAAAAAATGGTGATTAACATATTTAAAGAGCACTCTTAAAAAATATTTAAAATTTTTGTATATTATTTAAATATTTCGATGTTTTTATGCTTAACATATTTTTAACCAACACATTTTCTTAAAAAAAAAAAACAAAAAAATTCCGTTTTTTATTGACATATTTAAGGAACTTAATTAAGAATTATTTTAAATATTTTAATACATAAAACTTAAAAAAAAAACACGAAATTTTCTTATTTTTTAAATTTTTAACCAATACAAAAAAAATGAATTTTCTAATTTCGTTTTTAATAAAATGTGTTGGTTAAAAAAATAAAAACATTTTTTAAATTCTAAGATATTTAAAAAGAATATGAAATTTTCTTATATCATTAAAATATTTAATTTATTTTAAATAAAAATAAGAAAATTTAATTTTTTCTTGACATATTATAGGAACA
Source organism: Chymomyza amoena (assembly GCA_037043745.1). NCBI lineage: Eukaryota > Metazoa > Arthropoda > Insecta > Diptera > Drosophilidae > Chymomyza > Chymomyza amoena. The sequence continues at coordinate 26,676 of JBAMAX010004842.1, forward strand.
TAATTAAAAAAAATTTAAAGTTTTGAATACATAAAACTTAAATAAAAATATGAATTTTTTTATTTTTCTTAAGTATATTGCATAAAAATATCAATTAAAAAAAATGAATTGTCTAATTTTTATTTTTAAGAAAATGTGTTGGTTAAAAAAATAAAATGTTTTCTTTTTACTATAAATTGTTTAAAAAAAATACATGTAATTTTGATGTATCATTAAAATATTTAATTTATTGGACCAACACATTTTCTTAAAATAAAAATATGTATTTAAGAAACACATTTAAAAAATTTTGTAATTTTCTAATATATGAAATTTAAATAAAATAATAAAATTTTTTTAGGTATACTCCATAAATGTAGCATACAAAAACGTTTGAGACCGTGAGCAACGTTTTTCGTGAGTCTTACTCACGCACGAATGACTGTTGAATTGTAGTGTGTGTATCGTCTAGTAGCAGCATTTTCTCTCTCTCTCTCTCAACGCTGTTCTCGTCATCATGCGGTGGAAATTGTCCCCTCAACGTAGTGTGGTGGCAATTAACTCCCCCCCTGTATAGAGAGGTTTTGCGTGCTGAAGCGTAACTGACAGTTTGCTGCAATTTGTCGTGACTGTCAGTTTTGCATTAACAAAGTCAAAATGCTGACTAAGTGCAAAATGCATTTATAATCACAAATTCTTATCTATTTTAATATTTTGTTTTTGTCTAATTGTCAAGTATGCTTAAAGCACGTTATTTAAGCTAAGTTTGGCCCTTAATCCCCCCTCCCACATGCTTCTATCACCCACTAAAAGCCTTAATGGCCAAATGTCACGAAATAAATGAATGTCAGACCCTTGACAGCGATTTGCAGCTTATCAATTTAAAAAAAATATGCACCCAAGTCAATGGAAAATATTAAAATCTAAAAATAAAACAAAGTAAACAAATTAAATACAATTAGAAGCTTAAAGTGTATTTTTTTATTTATTCCCAATTATTTCCAGCTAATTTACTTACACACATGTGGCTCATTTAATTATGGCTTGGTTAGTAACTACTGGGCAGTACATTTCTAGTACTTCCAGCTGCTGGACCAGCCTGTTTTTAATTGACTCTGCCAGAGGCCCTATAAATGCTATAGTTATATAAATGTCGTCTGAAATAAATTGGTAAATGTTTGTAAAAGACAACAGAAATTATCACAAAATTGTGTATAATTGATGGGTTTATTGCTATTAATGACGCAGTCTGTGGGCAATCTTTGATATACAACCTGACAAGATAGAAAAATAATTTGTTAAAAAAAAAATAAATAACCAAAATCAAAATCTTATCAATAAATACTGCAAGATCATAATGATTAATTGCTTTACACATTATATACGTATATATTATAGAGATATGGTAAGTACCTATATCTACCCATTTACTATATCTTTAAATCTACGCTAATTTGTGAGCAAAAAGATTTGATTAAATTGACTTTTAGTTAACCTTCAAGCCAACAAAAAAATTAATCTCTACATTTTGCATGACTTTTGGAAAGTCTCATATCATAACAGTCTACTAATGGAACACTTTTAAATAGCAGCCTGATTTGAGATATAATTAAAAACTTTTGAAGGTCAAAACAATTTAAAAATTTTGGAATAACAATTATTTTGTGGCTGACTTCTAAAGCCTCCAAATATAGATTAAAAAAAACAAATTTAATAAAATTTTCTATCTTGCAAAATCTGTAATTCCAATAAAATCAAATTTTATGCATTTTGATTTGAAATCATTGATTTTCTGTAAGTCAAGCTCAACGCAGACGATACCTGGAAAATTTTTTTGCCTCAGCCAGCTTTAGAAATTTTTTATTTAAAAATTCAATAAAACAACTTGACTCTAAAAAAATTAGATACGTCAAGAACGATTTCTCAAAAACTTTTATCGAAAAAATGCCTTGAAAATAGCTTTGCTTAGGGAATATAAGTATCGTCCCCTGTTTGCCGATCCTGGATCTGGTCTTGGTCATTGTTCACTTCGAAGATCTATATATGAGATCTCGCAAAAAACTGTCAACCCACTTTTTTAACTTTTAGAAGGGAGTCCGAATCCGAAAGTCCCTTGTCAATCCGCCACTGACCCATATCAATTTTAAAGGCTCTTCCTGGTATTGCTTTATTCCAATGTCATCAAAACCATATATGGAACATAGTTTAAGGATAATTTATTTATTTATCCAGTCCAACTGGTCAGCGGATCAATGATCAAATTCGTATGAAACCCTTTTAACAGATGCTTTGTCTTACGAAAGTTAGCTTAACCTTGCTGAGATGTAGATTTTTGCACCACGTTATTGCTTCTGTTATCAGATCCTAATGATCCTTAAACCTTCAATCTTATGAAATCCTTACTTACTGCAGCTCATCTGTTTGGTTTTCACCTGAGTCTAAATACAAAGACGAAAGTTCATCGCGTTAAAAATGTTTCGGCGTAACCTACGAACTTGTTCATCATGACGAAAGGATTCTATAAATCATCAGTTCCATCTTAGAACGTCTCAGCTTCACTTCAGATCATCAGTTCGGTTTTTACAAAAAAAATTTTGCCTGGCCTATAATTTTGTCTATCATGAATATGAATGAATTCTATCCCCATCAGACTATCTATTAGACTTTTATGCGTGACCAAGCACCGCGGAACAAGTTCGTTATGTATAGCAACAACAAAAATGTCTGTCATTAAGGGATTATGTTGCTCCTTACCGATCATTAGTTCAGTTGTTATCGTGCATAAGACTAAAAATAATTTGCTTAGCCTACGATCTTCTTTATCATGAAGGTAGGATTTTGTCAATGCTTACCAGATTTTCACTTCGGTGTGCCCCCAAGGCCTCGATTTATCCAGAAGTTCCAAATGATTTTACCCCCTTAAAAGGGAACGACCTGACTATCTATACTGATGGTTCGAAGATGGATGAGGAAACATGACCAACCTTATCCATCACCACTCAATAACCCTCTGCAGGGTTCCGGGTTACTCAGGTATCACTGCTAACGAGGCTGCTGACGAGTGCGCCAGAAACGGCTCAGCGCTGACAGCTAAACTTGCGGTTACTGATATAAAAAGACCATTAAGGACGTTTTATCGCAAATCAGGAACACGGCTAGAGCTCTGGCGGAAAGAGAACGGGTCCTGGTGTCGGGTTGTCGCATCTCCCGAGCACTCTGGCCGAGATATGATACAAAGCGAACATCTAAACTCCTGCGCTTTCATAAAAACAAAACTAGGATGGTGGTAGGCGTTGTAGCGGGGCACCGCACCATAGGCAATATGGATGAGAGGTTGCACGTTCCCCATCAGGGTTTCTGCCGCAGCTGCGGAGATGAGGAAGAGATAGAAAGCATGTAACACCTGCTAAGCGACTGCCTGGCGCTTCTTAGAAGACGAACCCAGTTTATGGGTAAACCATTCTTTGAGGTTCTGGGTAGTCTAGCCTTTGTGCCCATAGCGGATCTGGCTGCTTTCGTCGAATTCTCAAAATGGTTCTGCAACATGAGAGACTTAGGCGATGAGGCATGTATTACAGTTTTTGATCCTTCTTCACCATCTCTCCCTTTCTTCAATTCCTTTCCACACTTTTTTTTCAATTGGGCAACATGGTCTCTGGGTGATCTCAGTCACTATCTCAGCTGCCTACACAACGAAGCTAACCTAACCTTCCGCTAAAGATAAACCAGTTGAAGGTCATCTGTATCAACAGGTTTATCTGTAAAGGGGATGTTCTTAAAAGAAGTGATCTCGCTTAAGACTTGCGCCGTTTAAGCCGAATATTGGGCTTCTAATCTGCAAGAAATCATAGATGATGTAAAAAATTGACAAAAGGGTCCAAAATAGTTTTGCAGATATGGACATGTAAGATATCTTTGAGTTCTAGGAGAGACCAATAATGTTACCCCAAGTTGCGATAAGCATTTTGCTTTAGGGAACTTGCGTCCTGACTCCGCTTCTGTTGCCACAATGACCCCTTGGGCGGGTAAAGTGCATAAAAACTATCCATATCTTTAATCATGTCATTAACTTTTATTGATTAGATTAAGAACATCGATTAGAATGTTCAAAAGTTTAGTTTCACTTAACCCAAATAAAGATTGAAGTGTCTGGCATTTGTCGAGTGTAAACAATGCTTATAAATAAAATAAAATTCCCGCCGATTAATGCAAAAAAATTCAAGCTCCAAAGTTTGCTACAATCAGCAAAAAAACATCTAAAGCTACTGGTTCCTTCCAAAAGTCTCATAAACCTATTTGATTATTATTATTTATTTTTAAACGATGTGCGCACGTAGTCGGCACGTTTTTGGGGCCGGTCTTTATCGGCTTGTTATTGTTTTGACTTTTATTTTTGGGGGCTTGTTGCTTAAACCCAGTCTACCCGGTATTATCTATATGGCAACCAGTTGTTATCTATGGGTACAAGTGTGCTGGCCAGGGGCGGATTCAAAAAACAAATTTTGGGGCGCAGTTATGGTTTTGGGCGCCCGCCGTGGTTGGATGCGCTCCTATTTGTACTAAATGACATTGTCTAAATGTCATTGTCTTTTGTCACTTGGTCACTAGGCAGGCAAACTTATCATATTGTTGTTTTGACTGCCGATCTGGAAAATTGATCACGCCATGCACAAAATTAAAAAAAAAATTAAAGACAAACAAATTATGGCGCAAACTAATTCTAAATTGTTGTTTAAATTTGTTAATTATGGCAGAAAAAAACCAGACACATAATTGCACAGGTTGGTGATAATTAGAATAATTTTATTTTAATATTCTAGGTGAGCATTTGACCGGTGAGTTTCGGGACAAAGTGAATCGTTTTCGCAAGCTGCCCGCCATTACGGATCATGGCTATCAGCTATCGGAGCATGTGGCCATCTTTAGGCATTTGTCGCGGGAGAAGCTAGTACCAGAGCATTGGTATCCACGTCGCTATCTGGGACGCAGTCGCATCGATGAGTATTTGTCCTGGCAGCAAAATAATATGGGCGTAGCCTGCACGGATTACTTCCAACAGAAATGGTTGGTGCCATATTTGCAAAAGACGCGCCCCAGCGATAATGCGGTAGGTAATTTTAGTGTGGCCAGATAATAGTTATCATAAATATAA
>JBAMAX010004843.1:0-62838 GCA_037043745.1 Chymomyza amoena
TTTTTGGAGCCGAAAATGCCCCGTGTAACCGCCACTGTATACAATAATACTAATTATATGTATAATCAAATAAACGACTCTTTTATTTACTAACACACACTTTTGGCTTTTTATAATCAAACTCTTTTGAATATATGTATTCGCAACTAAACACTCGTTCTAGATTATCGCTGATCTTTGGCTACGAATACCATCCATTTGACCCGGTCTACGTGCTGTCTGGCACACAAAATCATCTTTCAACTATGGTGGGGAGTGCATTTAAGTATCGGTTATATTGGATTACTTTGTTTGTTTGTTTTGCTTCTTTATATATACCACTCATTCAACAGTATATAGCTATGCTTCTAGTTACCATATGTACACATATATACATATATGCATCTACTATATACTACTTGTATTTTGTTTTCATTGCTGTTTCTTTTGCTCAGCTCGACTGTTGGACAACAACAATCTGAGCTACTATATAAGGCATGTCATACTTTGTACCCTGCTAAAACACTTGACACACACACACACACACACACACACACACTTACGCACACACACGTTTATGTATATTTGCCGATTGAGTATCTATGAGTTTGGCATATAGTATTTATGTATTTAAGTAATATAAAGCATTTGTTAGTGCTCGAAAATCAACACTTTATCTTTGAAATTAGCGACTTGCAATTAAATGCTTAATATACAGCATATGTATATGGACTATATGTACAATATGTATATAATTATTATCTTGTTTACCTATGAACAAACAAACAGTAACCAAAAACAACAATAAACAATGCCGTCTTTATATCGGTCAGTGAATTTATGTCTAGTAGCTGTGTATGCGTATATATATGTTCATATATATATATTTATAGTATATATGTGCGCTGATAACACGCAATGTTGTGTTACCTGCTCGCAGTTTAAATTGTATCCATAAGATACATTTATTTTTTTTTAGCTTTTGCCAACCAACAAGTTGCCAAACAAGTGCAAGCAGCTGCACATAAAAACAAAAACAGATTAAAAATAAACAATAATAGTATTTACAATAAAAACAAAGACTTGAAATAAAAAAAACAAATTAGCAAAAGTCGTTATTGATCTAGACAGGGACGGACTTAAGCCTTAGCCCGCAGGCCTACTGTGTGTAGGCTTAAAAAATTATTGTACAGTTCTGAAAATGGTAAACTTTTACATATATTAACTAGTGGGCTCGGCAGGCGTTGCCCTGCCCAAACTTTTTGTATAGTCTTAAAGTGTATAAACATCGTAAGATTCTCTAGTTAGCTTATCTAGACAATCATTCGATTTTTGGATAAGTTGACTTTCATGACTCTCTAAAAAGCCGTATGAACGAAATTCTTCTTCTTCTTATGTGGCCATAACAACCCGATTACCGGGTTACGGCCTGCCTTAAAACTTCTCTCCAGGCGCCTATTCATTGCGCGCGCCTTCTCCAGTTGGTCACACCGAGCGAAGACAGGGCCCCTTCCACTTGGTCTTTCCAACGCAGACACGGTCGTCCTCTCCGCCGACGGCCGCTGACTACCGCATCGAACACACGTTTAGCTGGAGCATCCTCGTCCATCCTAACGACATGTCCGAGGCAGCGAAGCCGCTGGATGTTGATACGCTGAGCAGCGTCCATGTCGTTGAAGAGCTCATACAGCTCCTGGTTGGTGCGGATGCGGTAGTCATCGCCAACTCGAATAGGACCAAAGATTTTGCGCAGTACTTTCCTCTCGAAAACTCCCAAGGCAGCCGCATCAGTTAGCGACACGGTCCAGGCTTCCGCGCCGTAAAGAAGCACTGGAAGGATGAGTGCCTTGTAGAGTGATAGTTTTGTCGCGCGAGAGAGGTCTCTACTACTCAATTGCCTATTGAGACCGAAATAGCACCTGTTGGCAAGAGTGATTCTGCGCTTTATCTCCAGGCTGACATCGTTGTCAGTGGTAACGGCGGTGCCAAGGTAGATGAATTCCTTGACAACATCGAAAGTATAGCTGTCGGCCGTAATCTGGGACCCAAGCCGCCGCACGTCCCTACGTGACGACAGCGTATACTTTGTTTTGCCCTCATTTACCGCCAGACCCATGTTCGCAGACTCCCGTTCGATAGTACTGAAGGCCGCGGTGACATCTCGCTTGCAACGCCCAATGATGTCGATGTCGTCGGCGTACGCAAGGAGCTGGACACTCTTGTGGAATATAGTGCCAGTGCGATGTACGCCAGCCTTCCGCAGAACGCTCTCCATGACGAAGTTGAAGAGGTCGCATGATAAGGGGTCGCCTTGTCTGAAACCTCGCACGGTATCAAAAGGCTCGGAGAGGTCCCTTCCTACCTTGACGGAGCTGCAGGAATTACTCATCGTCATTCTGCAAAGCCTTATCAGCTTCGCAGGGATACCGAGCTCAGACATTGCGGCATATACGCGATCCCTAATTGGGCTATCGAAAGCTGCTTTGTAGTCGACGAACAGGTGCTGAGTGTCGACTTATGCTATATTAACGATATTCACAAAAATGCGTATATCTCAAGAACCAATACAAAACCTCCGTATTGACAACCTCTAAAACACGTAAAAATCAGATTTGAAATTCATCGACGCGTTCTTGAGTACACCCGTAACACGTAAAACATAAGTTTCTTTTATGTATATAGATTAGTTTAGAATTAAAATATAAAACGGAAATGTTAAGGTTGATTTTAGACCAAATTTTTCAACTTCCCTGTTTATAAGTATATTGTTTGTTTCCTTTTTGTTAAATGACTTGACCAAATAGCTTAAATAAATAATTTAGCCATTAGAAAAGAATAAAATAATAAAATGTTTAAACTGTATCTAAAGTTCTAGCAAAGTCATGATGAGCTTATTAGTTAATCTAACAAAGTACATAATGTCACACTGTAAAAAAAAATATAAAGGGGTGGCAACCTTTTTCACTTAGGGGTATGAAAAATAGATGTTGGCTGATTCTCTGGTCTACACAATAGGCACACAAAATTTCATGAGAATCGGTCCAGCTGTTTCGAAGGAGTTTGGTAAAAATTTAAAAAAAAAAGTTAGGGGTGGCAACCCTGGTTATAAAAAATATATGTTGACCGATTCTCAGACCTACCCAATAGGCACACAAAATTTCATGAGAATCGATACAGCCGATTTGATAAAAATTTAAAAAATACTGTTAGGGGTGGCAGCCCTGGGTATACAAAATAGATGTTGGCCGATTCTCAGACCTACTCATTATGCTTACAAAATTTCATGAGAATCGGTCAAGCCGTTTCGGAGGAGTACGGTAACTAACATTGTGACTGGGGAATTTTATATATTAGACTACATCTGGATCCAAGCTAAACTTTATCATATCACCTTGGTTAAGCGTAAGCCTCCAAAAAAAAGACACACCCATTAATATTGATTAGTTTTGTATTAGCTAATATGGTAATTGGTTTTTTGTCCAATTTGCTAAAACATATTTTTTCTGCCAACACATCGTAAAATTCAAGTTTTAATTTTCAACACCTGATAACAACTTATACTTTTTATGAACCTATATTTTTAAAACAATATTTCTTACAAACTCCCATCGAGTATATATAGAAATATCTTGAATTTCAATTTCCAGCTTTTTTTTCGGAAACAGAGTTCCTCAAAGAGAGTTGGAGCACTGCGACCAAAAGGTCTTTTTTACCATATCCTTAAGTTAAAGCAAAAGACTTTCCGCTTTCCGCATGAATAGCAGTAGGTCTTTTGTTGGTATAGAACTGAGATGGAAGGGACTAATCCGTTCCTTTCACATGTGCTAGGCTCTGTCCCATACCAGCGCTGGGCAGTCACAGAGAATATGTCTGGTGGTTTCATCGTCTTCTAGACAGAGCCTTCACTCTGAAGAGTCCGATAGGCCAATTTTTTGTAGATGGTATCTAACAGAGTGGTGGCCAGATAGGTAAGCTACCAGGAGCTTTAGGTCCGCTCTGCCAAGACCTTTTGTCTTGATCGCATCCAGAGGTTTGACAAGCACTTTTGCTATGTTCTCCTGTGGTCCATTTGTTTGTCATGGCTTTGTTTGTGGACCAACCAATACCACAAAATGGCGCAGGAGATGTAGTCTGGTTGGAGGCACCCTTCGTGCTGGATCATCAGCGATCGTGTTACCATCCACTCCAGGCACCTAACATAGCACGACTTTGTTCCGGGCGGACAGGGCTTGTAGGTAGTTATGGCATTCTTTAACCATCCTGGAGGAGATGCTCTAGGATGACAATGCCCTAATAGCAACATGGCTATCTGAAAAAATGCATATGTTTGCTTCCCTAGTTCCCTTGAGAAGGATACTAAGGGCGCAGATCTCTATTTCTAGCTTACAAATAATTTAACTGAAACTTTGTGAACGTATCAATATTTATAATATTTATAGCTAACGAAAGTTTCATTAATCTTTATAAATTACTAGCCGGCCTCCGGCACGCTCGCTTCGCTCGCTCGTCTAGATCTTTATTTTCTTCCAATGATTTATTTTTGTGGCGAATTCACGAAATTGCATAATGTGGAAATATTGATCTGATCATATGTATTTTATACAGAAATCAAAACATGAATTGTAAGCAAAAATCGCAGAATTCCTTCTTAAGAAAACTTTCTTGGAAAGGAATAACTAAATCAATATTAATTTCTAAAATTGATGAAATTGTAAATTATCCTACCGAGTTTTTAAATTCACTTGATTTGCCAGGAATGTTAGGAGTGGCAACCCTTATCTCTTAGGGGTATGAAAAATAGATGTTGGCAAATTCTCAGACCTGCCCAATAAGCACACAAAATTTCATCAGAATCGGTCTAGCCGTTTCGGAGGAGTATGTTCACACAAAAACCAATATTCACAAAAATGCGTATATCTCACGGACCAATTCACACAAACACATCGCAATAGGCCTAAAGCTTCCGCATTGACCTCTAACACACGCAAAAATCAGATTTGAAATTCATCGACTCGTTCATGAAAACACCGATAGCACGTAAAACATAAGTTTCTTCTTATATATAAAAATGTAGTTTCACAATGTTAGTTACCATACTCCTCCGAATCGGCTGAACCGATTCTCATGAAATTTTGTGTGCTTCAATAAAATAAAATTTAAAACGTTTATAATTTTTGTGTTTCCTTTCGACAAAAACAATTAACTAAAAAATATTAGTTAATCTGACAATGTACACAATGCCAACCTAAATTAAAAAAAAATGTTGTATTGGAAAATCAAATTGTCCTTTATAGTATTTTCGTCGCAATTTTGTTATATTTTCTCAACTCAAACAATCCTTGACTTCCACGAACATTTCAAGACCAAAATTAGCCAAATCGGTTCAGCCGTTCGTGAGTCCATAAGCTTCAAAGGAACATAACATTGTGACACGAGAATTTTATATATAAGATTTATTAAGATTTAAATGCTTGCAATTGACTTTTAAAAGCAATTTTATTTTTATGCACATTTCTCTTTCATCATATAAAATCTTATAAAACAAATTTTTTAAAAAGGTTTTTTTAACTTTTAACAAACCCTTATATTATTATAATACCGTTTACAAAAATTTTAATATTGTACCTTTTTTATATATATATATTTATTTATTTTAGTTTATGATCCAATATTGAGTACAATGACTTAATCGCTACACATAACATATAATTTAGGCTAGATTTAACAAATTTTCAAAATAGTTGCATTTTTGAAAGCAATACATAACATGCATACAGAATAAAATTTGAAAAACAACCAAAAGTATGCAATACTTTTTTATATTTAACTTCTTCAAGTTTTGGTGGAGTCTTACAAAAATTTTAAATCACTTAACAAATTAGTGTTTTTTTAAGATGTAAAGGTTTAATATAAAATAAAACAGCAATAAAATCTACTTTGATTAAAACAAAAATAATTTCGCGCTTTTTTGGCTATAAGTTTACATAAAATAAAATGCTTTTTAGGAAAAACTAAAAAAAAATAAGTCGATTTAAAAAAATAATTGTATATACCATTTATTATTAAATTATCATTCGCTCTTAAAGCAAATAATAACAACTCTGCCATATACCCTTTACACCCTCTAAATAAGTAATAACCAATTTGGCTACAGGGCATCATAACAAAAAAAAACGCTAATTACACACACTTAAAAAATGCTATAAAAACACTCACACTAAAGAAAGACTAGCGGCACCGTTTACACTTATTGACTTTACTGCATTTTAGAAAGAGAAACCAAAGCGAGCAAAGAGATCAATTTTTGCTTACTATACGCACACACACACGCACACAAATAAATTTTAAAAAAATTCACGCTCATTATAAGAAATTTCAACTTTCTTGCCTTTTCACACTTTTCACTGCCAAGTTTTATGAGCATTTTATTAAAATTATTTTCTGGATTTACTTATTTAAAACAATGTCGCGTAAAAGCTAATTATTTTCAAGTATTGCTGATTATTTCACAAACTATTTTAAAACGTATAATTATGAATTCATATAATTTAGAAGAACCGGAGATTGTTGCTGTTATAAAGGAGTCCTATCATGCCGCAAGATGCTTTGATCTACATAATGGACAGCTTTCCGACTCTTTCGAAGTGCGACAGGGAGTAAGGCAACGGAATCCTGTTTTTACTGGCGATACACGATGTACTGACTGCCACCGTAGGTACAACTGAGAGACATGGTATCCAATGGAGACCTTTTGAGAGGCTAAGCCACTTGGATTATGCTGACGATATCTGTTTCCTGGCAAGTACCAACAGCGGGATGAACGAGATGTGTCAATCACTGCAAGTGAATGGACAGATGGCTGGTCTTAGGATCAATTGCAACAAAACCAAAATAATGCCCATTATTCTGAGACAGACGCCCATTGAGGAGGTCAAAAAGTTTAACTATCTAGGAAGTTTTGTATCGTCAGACGAAGGAACGGATCTGAATGTTAACAGCAGAATAAGTAAAGCTCGCAGCGCTTTTGGAATGTTGTCTTCAGTATGAAACTCTAGTGAAATTTTCCTACGCACCAAGTTAAGGCTCTTCGAATCCAATGTCAAATCTGTACTGCTGTATGCCTGTGAAACCGGGAAAGTCTCTACCTCCTTCACGAGAAGATTACAGGCATTTGTAAACCGCTACCTTTGATACATTCTTAAGATCCGATGGCCGCAAATTATATCGAATCAAGAATTGTGGCGCATAACGAGTCAAAAGCTTTTGAATGTCGAAATTGGACAGCGGAAGTAGCGCTGAATTGCCCACACGTTGAGGAGACCAAATGACAGCATCGTGAAGCAGTGCTTCGAATGGAATCCTCAAGGTACACAGTGAGTTGGTATACCAAGAACTACTTGGAAATCAACAGTATTAGCCGAAGCAGTAACACTGCGTAAAACGTGGCCACAGCTGAAGTATCTGGCCGCAGATCGGGAAGAATGGAGGAAGTTTGTCGCCGCCCTATGCCCCACCCGGGGTTGAAGGACTTGAAGAAGAAGAAGAAGAACCGGACTTCAGCCTGCTAAGTGCAAATCTTTTCCCATCTCCCCGTATTACATTTACTTTCTATAACAAAAGTAAGCTATGACTTTTCAACAAAAACTCAGGCAGTAAAGATTTGCGTTCACAATTATTTAAATCTACAAACGAGCAAATAGCAAATTCAGTAAAAAAAACTAATATTTATTTTTAATACAACATGGCTCAGTTGCCAGATAAAGCTGCCTTTCTGGAAAGCTATCAGCAGAATCATCGCGAGGTCGGCAAGCGTCAGCGGGAGTACAAAAATGCACTGGCTGGCAAAGTAAAGTCGCGCAAAGATACCATACTCGAAACAAACCGTCAGAATACCATCAAAAAGCTAGAGGCTGAAAAGGATGAGCTGCGCGCTCACGTCTGGGTAGCCAGCGGTAAGACTCATGTTAAGCAAAACGAACGTTACTTAAAACGGATCAAATGCTCTGTGGACTGTTACGAGAAACTGGAAGAGGAAATAAAAACACTCAAGGCTGACATAGTTAATATGGATCGTGAAATAAGTCGTGTGGGCAAGGAGACATATGCTTTAAATCGCCGCATTATACCGGATAATCAGCATCAGGCGCATAAGGCAAAGTTGGACAAGAAAATGATGATATTGGAAAACGCTTTGGAAGTGAGTGTGCAGCAGGAGTGCACCTTGACAAAGACAAATCGTGACCTACGGGACGGAATCGTATGTTTACTAAAAGAACGCAATTACTTCAATGAATCTTACTTGAAAATGGTGCACAAGCTAAATGATGATAAAAAGTATTTATTCGATACGGTAGAGTTCGTCGTAAGAACTTTCGAGGGCTGTACCGAGATATATGAGAAGACCGGCTATATGAAAGAACATGGCGCAAAGGATCGTGAGATGCGCAAGATCGAAATGCAGGGTGCTACTCGTAAAATAGCTTCTGATGCCGATAACAATGCCTTTCTGCGCTGTAAGATGAAGACGCGCGAATTAGCAGATCTACAACCAAAGGAGTATAAGCGGCGCGAAAAATTACGTAGTAATCTTACTCAGAAGATAGATCTGTACAATGGTGTGCTGCTGAAGCTTCTGCAGTATACACACTCAGCCAGTTTGGATGAGATGATTCATAAGTTGGAGCATCAAGACAGCGTGTACTTTTCCTTTCTTAACAATGGAAACGAAATGAGCTATCACATAAAACTACTCAATAACTCTGTGGATCGCCTATTCGAGGATATAACTGCGCTTAAGGAAGGAAATGATAATAAGTATGAGAAGCAACTAAAAACTTTAGTAACACTTGAAAAGGAGTTAAGCGAAAGGAAAGAATCTAATGAGTTGTTAAAAAAGGTGCGCGATAAGAATGATCAAAAGCTACAAAATTTGGTAAATGGTATCCAATCAATATGCGAGATGGCCACAGTAGATACAGAACCTTTGTCCAAATTGTTGGGCGATCATACAAATGTTAATCTTGTAAATACACGTCGTATCCTAAAAATGATTGAGCAACGCATGTATGAAACAGTTTCAAGCGTTTACATTACGGAGCGCTCGGACGATCCTACGGACGACCCTACTGAATATATAGTTAGAAAAATCGAGAAGATTTGTGAACCGCTGACCGATATTAACGATATTGTTTTGACCCAACAGTGTCCGGAGTGTGCCGAGGATGAAGCCCTTAATACGGGAGATCGAGGCGATGTTATTAATTTAGACTCAGCTAAGCAGACGAAGAAGAAGCTCTTCAAAAAGATTTTACAGCCGGAAATGCAGTATCGTTTGCATAGTCTTAGTCAGTGCCGTCTACCAAGATCTCGCATGCTTGCGGCCAAACGTAATTTGCAATAAAAATATATTTTTATGAGTTATTTCTAAATAAACGTTTAATAAACATATTAAACATTTAATACATTTTTCAGTAGGGACGCTACAAAAGTAGACCGATAGGGACAGCAAACGACGCTATAATTTTTCCCGCTCTCTTGACATTTCTCTTCAGTAAAATTTGCCATTTCATTATGGAAAGATATACGATCCAACAACGAGTCGAAATTATTAAAATTAACTTTCGAAATTCGAAGTGAGTGGCCTCAACTTTAAGAGCGCTCCGTCCAATTTATGGTCGTCATAATTGTCCTGCCAGATCAACAGTTGAGCGTCTAGTGGAAATTGAATCCACAGGCACAGTAGAAAGTGTTCTCGTGCCAGTGAGACCAAAAAGTGCCCGTAGTGTCGGGAATATTGCTGCCGCTAGCGCATCAATTGAGGAAGACCCAAATCAGTTTCTCACACGTCGTTCTCAAGCGTTGTGACGTCGTTGTGGCGAATTTTGCGAAAAGATCTTGGCCTACATCCTTACAAGATCAAATTGACGCAAGAACTGAAGCCGCTTGACCACTAAAAGCGTCGTAAGTTCGTGAATTGGGCTGAGCAAAAACTTGAAAATTATCCGGATTTTCATCGAAAAATCTTCTTCAGGGATAAGTCTCATTTCTGGCTAATTGGCTTCGTCAATAAGCAAAATATGCGTTATTGGTTAGGCAGCAATCCAGACTTCGGAAAAATCCTTCTGCGCTTTGCGATAGATGTATTTCGCTTTTGGGTTTCAAGGGCAAATTTTTGTTTAAAACAGCTGCTGGGATATTAATATTTTATTAATAAATTTACTTATTTAACGCCGCAAGAAAATCGTCCAGTTGCTTGCGATATATTACATTGCGTTCCCCCGCGGAAGCTACAAGCATATCGCCCTGTTCAACGTAGACTTCGAAAAAATCTTTCAGCTCCTGCGCTTTGCGATAGATGTATTTCACCTTTGGTTTTCAAGGGCAAATTTTTGTTCAAACCATTAAGACGTTTGGTGGGCGTTTGGCTAAAGAGCGAATCATAGTCACACGGACAGGATGGCCTGGTGTGGATGTGTGTACGTTTCTTTGGATTAGCTGAGTTTGAAAAAAATGGCGGCTGTTTAAATACGTTGAGCGTTACTATCCTAAGAACCCAACGATACAGGCTCTGATCAGTAAAGAAATTGATGAGCTGTTGGTGCTGGGATGCATTGAACCTCCGCATAGCGCTAGTAAGAAAAACGTCCAGTAGCGGTTGTGCGTGGACTACAGACAGCTAATCGCAAGCTGGTAATGGCTGTGCCATTGTTTGTTTTCTTTAGCAAAATTTCTCTTCTTTTTGGGACCAAAAAAAGGCTTGTCTATCAGCTTTGGTCTGGCATCAAAGATGTCAACATGTTCGCTCACTTATCGCACCCAACTTAAGGTCATTGCAAATTTTCGTTTGGAATCGGTGGCTATAAAAGAGCTGCGCAGCCATGTTCACTGTCTTTGTCTAGACTTAAATCCGTCAACTATTACGTCGTCCAAAATTAACCAAAAAAATAATTTTTTTTTTTTATTTTTTTATTATTATTAAGTGTAGAACCTGTACAATAAAATTTAAGTACTTTAACAACACAAGAAGAAAATATATATGGAGCCGAACCTCAAACACAGTGTGAGGAATTAATTGTAGGTAGCCTTACTGGCTTACAATTGTTTTGGCAAAACCTTGCCGTCTAAGTCGCCTTAGAGGCCTTGCAGGGAGTAGACCTCTTGCGAGCTGGCTTCGGTGTCTCAGCAACCTCTCGGTGTATCTGCTTGTGTGCCTGCCAATCTGCTCTTCAATTGAAAGCACTTTGAGGTCCTTATGGAGTGTAGAACCGCGTACGTACCAGGGACAGTTGGTAATTTGGCGTAGTACTCGATTCTGCAGTACCTGTACACGTTTGTAATTGGACTTGGCTGCAATTCCCCAAATCTGTACGCCATAGAGCCATATCGGCAGAATACAGTGCACGTAGACAGCTCTTTTGCATCTCAGCGGCAAGGTGCTCCTCTTGTTGTTGAGCCATCGCAGTTGTTGCAGTCTGTGCGCGAATGCGCATTTACGTTGTCGACCAACGCCGTAAGCTACTAGCAGTCCGTCTGCACTGGACAACAAATATCGCGAAGGTAAGGCGCTTGTCCAGAGTGATGCCAAGGTATTTCGCCTGCGCTGGTTGCTCCAGAGCTACTCCTTCCATCTAAAATCTCCTGCGCTGTTGCCATTGAGTTCAGTGCACGAAAATGCGCATTTACGTTGTCGACCAACGCCCGTAAGCTACTAGCAGATCCGTTCTCAACACCTGGACAATCAAATATCGACCGTACGTGAGCCTGGAATTTAAGAATTTATATATCAAATCGACTAGTTAATAATTTCAACGCCAAAACGTGGTACCTTTAACTCTGGCAAGGAAGACTTCGGCGTAATGATAACATATCGTCCCATTTTGGTAGCCTCTCCGTTGGCAAGGCTTCTTGCCAGCTCTCTAATGTGTTTCGATCTAGCTTGGATGCGATGAGATGTATGAGCATTCCATCTAAAATCTCCTGCTCTTTTGCCATTGAGTTCAGTGCCCGAAAATGCGTATTTACGTTGTCGACCAACGCCCGTAAGCTACTAGCAGATCCGTTCTCAACACCTGGACAATCAAATATCGACCGTACGTGTGCCTGGAATTTAAGAATTTTAATATCAAATCGACTAGTTAATAATTTCAACGCCAAAACGTGGTACCTTTAACTCTGGCAAGGAAGACTTCGGCGTAATGATAACATATCGTCCCATTTTGGTAGCCTCTCCGTTGGCAAGGCTTCTTGCCAGCTCTCTAATGTGTTTCGATCTAGCATGGATGCGATGAGATGTATGAGCATTCCATCTAAAATCTCCTGCGCTGTTGCCATTGAGTTCAGTGCACGAAAATGCGCATTTACGTTGTCGACCAACGCCCGTAAGCTACTAGCAGATCCGTTCTCAACACCTGGACAATCAAATATCGACCGTACGTATGCCTGGAATTTAAGAATTTTATTATCAAATCGACTAGTTAATAATTTCAACGCCAAAACGTGGTACCTTTAACTCTGGCAAGGAAGACTTCGGCGTAATGATAACATATCGCCCCATTTTGGTAGCCTCTCCGTTGGCAAGGCTTTTGCCAGCTCTCTAATGTGTTTCGATCTAGCTTGGTTGCGATGAGATGTATGAGCATTCCATCTAAAATCTCCTGCTCTGTTGCCATTGAGTTCAGTGCACGAAAATGCGCATTTACGTTGTCGACCAACGCCCGTAAACTACTAGCAGATCCGTTCTCAACACCTGGACAATCAAATATCGACCGTACGTGTGCCTGGAATTTAAGAATTTTATTATCAAATCGACTAGTTAATAATTTCAACGCCAAAACGTGGTACCTTTAACTCTGGCAAGGAAGACTTCGGCGTAATGTTGCGTTCATCAGTGTTGGATTGCATGGCAAAAGAGTCACTCCGTGTCACCACTGCAGCTTTGCGTTGGCTTTCAAGCCTAAGGACGAGGAAAGATTTTAGATTAGATCAGTTCGTACAACGCTATCGAGTTCTGAAATATCTAGCTTCTCAAGACTAGACTGTGCGCCGTCAAAATCAGCATTAAGGCGCTCAGCGCACTCTAAACGCACCTCTAAGTCAGCTTCATCCAAATTTCTTATATCCTCTATAAACAATTTTATGTTCAATGCCCATAATCAGCGCTGAAATCGCCTTTCTTAAAGCCAAAACTAACTCAATATCAAAGTTTTGGCTTTAAGAAAGGCGATTTCAGCGCTGATTGATTCCGATGTATTTTCAGCCATTATTGAATGTTATTTGAATCCCAGCTCAATGCACAAAATAATACGAGTAGCAAAGCCAATAAATATAATGTAAAATTATAAAGCTGAGGTTATGTTCAGATTACTATATATATTTTAGACACTGACGTAGTTTTAGCACAGTTAGATTTAGCCCGTTTTTTTTATGCTTCCATATGCATACATACATACATATGTATGTACATATATACAAGTATATGGTAATGTATATAACATACAAAACTGTATTTGATACGATGTATGGACTTTGACCCTTAATTATGCCAAAAGACGCTGCGAATATGTTTGTGTATGTTTGTTTAATGATACCGAATTGCACCAAATTATAAAAATATAATAATTCTTTTAAATAATAAAGCCGAGACGATTAATATACGCGTGCTTATTTCTTGCGTGATCTCTTCGAAGTGTTACGAGAGAGCGCAAGCAGCAGCAGCTGCATGCAGAACCTCGACTTGAGTGAAAAAGAGAAAGAGTAACAAACGCAAGATTGAGTAAGTTCTAACGCAGTAGAACAAAGCGTAGAGCGCGATTAAGAGAATATGCAACAAGTATTGAGTTATTTTTATACCCTGTACCGTATGGTACAAAGGGTATATTAAGTTTGTGCAAGCCGAAAATGTATGTAACATATAGAAGGAGTCGTCGGAGACACCCCAAAGTTACCTAAAATATGATCAGGGTGAATAGAGAAGTCGATATACCCATGTCCGTCCGTCCGTCAGTCCGTCTGTCTGTCTGTCCGTCCGTCTGTCCGTTTGAACGCCTAGATCTCAGAGATGGTAAGAGCTAGAGTAACCAAACTTTCACATTAGATCCCATATTATTCCATAGGAGACAAGCTTATTTTGTTTTTTTGATATCGGGGTTAAATTATATAACTCCCATATGGGTGTTTGAGACGACCTCGACAAAAAAAAAAGGTTTTAGATGGATAATTCGTTTGTTTTATGGTTCCCAAGTACTGTACCAAATTTCATCAAAATCGGTTGACTATATTATATAGCTCCCATAGGGCCGATCTTCCAAAAAATCGATTTTTAAACAGGTTCGGACCCGCCCCCTTCGGGATCAGAAAACCCTAATAAAAATAACGCAGCAGCGCGCATTCTCTTATATAGACCGCGCGAAATTTATCCCCACCACTGTCGCTTCGACCAATGACGAAGCACTCAGAAATGAGCGCGTTTCCTTATATTAACCGCGCGGTATTTTTCCCCACCACCGTCTCTTTGACCAATAACGAAGCGCGCAGCAGTGCGCGGAATGCTTTTTTTAACTAGGAAAGGAATAGATTGCAACTTGTCGCTCGTTTCCGCGCGAACCGAGTTTCAAGGCGCGCGCTCACATATCCGGGCTGAATAATAATAATAAAAATTATAAAAGATGGATTTCTCTGGACAGATTTCTCTCCTTCGAATGGAATCCTCAAGGTACACGGTGAGTTGGTAGACCAAGAACTACTTGGAAATCAACAGTATTAGCCGAAGCAGAAAAACTACGTAAAACGTGGCCACAGCTGAAGTATCTGGCCGCAGATCGGAAAGAATGGAGGAAGTTTGTCGCCGCCCTATGCCCCACCCGGGGTTGAAGGACTTGAAGAAGAAGAAGAACCGGACTTCAGCCTGCTAAGTGCAAATCTTTTCCCATCTCCCCGTATTACATTTACTTTCTATAACAAAAGTAAGCTACGACTTTTCAACAAAAACTCAGGCAGTAAAGATTTGCCTTCACAATTATTTAAAACTACAAACACAAGCGACCAAATAGGAGCTTCAGTAAAAATAATAAAAAGTAAAATTTATTTTTAATATAACATGGCTCAACTACCGGATAAAGCTGCCTTTCTGGAAAGCAATCAGAAGAATCATCGCGAGGTCGGCAAGCGTCAGCGGGAGTACAAAAACGCAATGGCTGGCAATGTAAAGTCGCGCAAAGATACCATACTCGAAAGAAGCCGTCAGAATACCATCAAAAAGCTAGAGCATGACAAGGATGAGCTGCGCGCTCAAGTCTGGGTAGCCAGCGGTAAGAATCATGTTAAGCAAAACGAACGTTATTTAAAACGGATCAAATGCTCTGTGGACTGTTACGAGGAACTGGAAGAGGAAATAAAAAAACTCAAGGCTGACATAGTTAATATGGATCGTGAAATAAGTCGTGTGGGCAAGGAGACATATGCTTTAAATCGCCGCATTATACCGGATAATCAGCATCAGGCGCATAAGGCAAAGTTGGACAAGAAAATGATGATATTGGAAAACGCTTTGGAAGTGAGTGTGCAGCAGGAGTGCACCTTGACAAAGACAAATGGTGAGCTACGGGACGGAATCGTATGTTTACTGAAAGAACGCAATTACTTCAATGATTCGTACTTGAAAATGGTGCACAAGCTAAATGATGATAAAAAGTATTTATTCGATACGATAGAGTTCGTCGTACGTACTTTCGAGGGCTGTACCGAGATATATGAGAAGACCGGCTATATGAAAGAACATGGCGCAAAGGATCGTGAGATGCGCAAGATCGAAATGCAGGGTGCTACACGTAAAATGGCTTCTGATGCCGATAACATAGTCTTTCTGCGCTGTAAGATGAAGACGCGCGAATTAGCAGATCTACAACCAAAGGAGTATAAGCGGCGCGAAAAAATACGTAGTAATCTTACCCAGAAGATAGATCTGTACAATGGTGTGCTGCTGAAGCTTCTGAACTATACACACTCAGCCAGTGTGGATGAGATGATTCATAAGTTTGAGCATCAAGACAGCGTGTACTTTTCCTTTCTTAACAATGGAAACGAAATGAGCTATCACATAAAACTACTCAACAACTCTGTGGATCGCCTATTCGAGGAGATAACTGCGCTTAAGGAAGGAAATGATAATAAGTATGAGAAGCAACTAAAAACTTTAGTAACACTTGAAAAGGAGTTAAGCGAAAGACAAGAATCTAATGCGTTGTTAAAAAATGTGCGCGATAAGAATGATCAAAAGCTACAAAATTTGGTAAATGGTATCCAATCTATATGCGAGATGGCCGAAATAAATACAGAACCTTTGTCCAAATTGTTGGGCGATCATACTCATGTTAATCTTGTAAATACACGTCGTTTCCTCAAAATGATTGAGCAACGCATGTATGAAACAGTTTCAAGCGTTTACATTACGGAGCGCCAGTCGGACGACCCTACTGAAAATATAGTTAAAAGCATCGAGAAGATTTGTGAACCGCTGACCGATATTAATGATATCGTTTTGACCCAACAGTGTCCGGAGTGTGCCGAGGGTGAAGCCCTCAATACGGATGACCGAGGCGATGTTATTGGTTTAGACTCAGCTCAGCAGACGAAGAAGAAGCTCTTCAAAAAGATTTTACGGCCGGAAATGCAGTATCGTTTGCATAGTCTTAGTCAGTGCCGTCTACCAAGATCTCGCATGCTTGCGGCCAAACGTAATTTGCAATAAAAATTTATTTTTATGAGTTATTTCTAAATAAACGTTTAATAAACATATTAAACATTTAATACATTTTTCAGTAGGGACGCTCCAAAAAAAGTAGACCGATAGGGACAGCAAACGACGCCATAATTTTTCCCGCTCTCTTGACATTTCTCTTCAGTAAGGTTTGCCATTTCATTATGGAAAGATATACGATTCAACAACGAGTCGAAATTATTAAAATTAACTTTCGAAATTCGAAGTGAGTGGCCTCAACTTTAAGAGCGCTCCGTCCACTTTATGGTCGTCATAATTGTCCTGCCAGATCAACAATTGAGCGTCTAGTGGAAATTGAATCCACAGGCACAGTAGAAAGTGTTCCCGTGCCAGTGAGACAAAAAAGTGCCCGTAGTGTCGAGAATATTATTTCCACACTTTATACTTCCGTGTTTTCCAACCATTATGAATATTGAATTAGGGTACTTAGATTCAAATATGAATATTTAAGTAATTTTCAGATTAGTACTCAAAATGTTTGATACGACTTTTTTATCTGGCTGATTTTTAAATTCCTAAGTATATAAGCCTAACTATTATTTCCAAGACTTACCACTTTTCTAATAATATAATAATTTTTTTTACGGGTCATCATAACTAAGACCCTTGGGGCAGGTGTATTCCCAGCCAACAATGCCACCGGTCTCCTCGAATTTGGCACAGGAAATAAATTTGCGACAAGAGAGCGGATGTGGAAAATTGCCTTGATCCAGACACTCGATGATGCCACGTCCATGCATAATGACCTTTACCTTAAAATAAAATAATCAAATGGATTAAAGTTTTATTGCTGCTGTGGGTTGGAGACATGGCAGGACCCACCTGCTGCTGCTGCTGTATCTGCTTCTCCTTCTGCCTGAGCTGGGGTGGCGCTATGCTGGTGTGTCCATCATCAAAATATTCATAATCCAGTGACTGCTGCTTGTTGCCCAATGCGGACTTGGCCGTGGCAATGACCGGCTTGGTGGGCGGTCTGCTATAAATCTTTATGTATTTGTGTGGACGCCGACGGCTTTGCAGTGTTTGGCGTCTGGGCGTCGGTGTGCTGCCGGGCGTGGGCGTGGACGATGTGGGTTGTGGCCGACGTGGTTGGGGTATCAGTTGACGACCTGAAAGTTATACAAATATGGGTTAGAGTAGCGCCTGCCAATTAAGAGTATGCCATGACTCACGTGTGCCCAAGGCGGCAGCGGCGGCGCCTACTGCAGGCGTGGCCAATATGGTGCTGCTTGTTATATCGTCATCTCTTAAGCCCAAATGCGCCTTGGATTGTTCGGAAATGTGATTGAAGCGGCTTGGCCACCTGATCATTGGCATCCTCGATGCCATCGGCATTTTTAATTCCATACAAATTGGTGGTGGTTTCAATGTTGCCACCGCTGGCAATGGTGGTGCGGGATGTTGGAGTGGCTATGGTGGAGGTTAGCGTAAAGCGATGCTTGAAGAGCGGGTTTTGGGTGTGGGGCAGTTCGGTGGCTGTGTGTGCATAAATCATATTAAATATATTTTGGAGATATCAGTGTAAAGAAATTGTTAATGTTTATTTAACTAATATTTTTAGTAAACATTTTGAAAGTCATGTTTCTTTGGCCGTATGGAAATCCAGATCTTGGATACTACAAAAGCTAGTGACATAATATATTTCGAAAATATAACTATGTGTGTTGGCTTATGTTATAAGAGAATATGATCTGAAGTCATAAAATTTTGTATGTAGCGCAGGCTTGTTAAAAAATTCCACTTTCTATCTTTTGTGCTTATAAACACCCTAAACTCGTCAAAGTATGGATTAATACGGAGGAAGTTTGATAAGTCAGTGACTTTTTTTATATTTTCCTGCGTTTTAAATGCAACACTGCTCCTCTCAAGAACCATCTGTTAAATAAATTTCAGTTAAATTTTAAATAACATTGGAATCAGACAATCTCAGGAATATTAATAGAGATCTAAAAAGTGAGAATTACGCGGGCTGAGGGGTAAAAAAAAAAAAAGCGAAAAAAAGGATAGCCTCAATATTCTGGGAACTCTGCTTCAACAATTTCAATGGATAAGAGAATATATATTGAGTTCCAGCCGAAGGCTTAGATCATCTCATCAGAAATCGTGGTAAGAATTAATGATATAATATAGATAAGAATAATGTGCGACCTGACTATTTGGATGTGAAAAAGCTCAAACTCGTCGATATGGTGATACTCATTAAAGGCATACACATGAATTTGACAACGAATTTCTGTTCCATTAGATCTGGCTCTAACGATTATTTTCTGTAAGAGATTTGAATCAACTAAATAGGTTATTCCTAATAAAACGTATGCTTTGAAGACCTTAAGATAACCTATTATTTGGAAGGTCTAACTAATTAGAAAAGCTTTGGAATTTATGGTAAAAAATAATAGTAACATATGTAGGTAATTGTTATACCCTGTACCGTGTGGTACAAAGGGTATATTAAGTTTGTGCAAGTTGAAAATGTATCTAACAACTAGAAGGAGTCGTCGGTGACACCCCAAAGTTACCTAAAATATGATCAGGGTGACTAGAGAAGTCGATATACCCATGTCCGTCTGTCCGTCCTGTTAAGGTAACCTTGGGGTGTCTCCGACGACTCCTTCTAGATGTTACATACATTTTCGGCTTGCACAAACTTAATATACCCTTTATACCATACGGTACAGGGTATAAAAATGCTTACATTTCATTTTCCTATAGCACAAGAAAGTCCCCTAATAGAACTATAAGAGAAATTCTTAATAATTAGATAAAGCTATCAAATTTTCGATATATAATTGTCTTGGCTTATGTGAGAGTTAATTTTCTCCTAACCAGTCACACTAAACGCTTTTTACTGAAGCAAATTTTGTTCAGAAACGACATAGAGAAATTAAAAAACAAATTCCTAATATTTAGTCTAGACCAAAGCAACTAATCCTTACCAAATGCAGTTCACGAGCATAGTTTACAAACGCAATTCAGAACAGCGCATCTTTACAATTAAAGAAAGCGTGTACCTCCTTTTGTTTATTGATAGTGATCCTTTTGAATGTCAACAACTGTCCTGGTGGCATTTCATTTGCTGCGCCCAACAATGTTCACAGCTCCGGTATAGGTAAACATCATCAAAACGCAGCCAATGCGTTTGCAAATATAAACGTACTGCCCATCTCCAATCCGCATGTTGAGACAATGCAGGCATTCAAGCGCATCCATACTTATAAATCCGAACTTTTAAGCTTCATTAGTTTCATGATGCATGAGGCTCTGTGCTCCACTTAGGAGTCCAGAATTTGTAGTATTAGTTTCATGAGTATTCGTTGCCCATTGAAGCAGCTACTTCAAATGCAACCTAAAAAAAAGACACAAATTTAATTTAACTAAATTAGCAACTGTTTAGCCTAGTACTTACGATTTTTATGCTTAGGACGGGAAAAGCGCGGGATCAGCTCATTTCCAAGTCACTTTTATATACTTTTACCTGTAACAAAAGAAAACACAAAATAAATAAGTACACGAAGTCGCATGCCATCTCGCTCACCAAAACACAAACTCACGCAATAATGTAATAGAAGCGCATATGCGGTTGTTGCGGTTATTCCTCGCAGCCAGTGGAGCTTATAAAGCGCAACTCGGCCGCATCTCTGCTCAGTACTTTATAGAAATGTCGGACGATATAACAACGGATGAGAATTTGCCCAATGAAGCGGTGCGTGCACGCATAAAGGCCTTGATAATCCGGCTCTGGCCAGAGCAGCCACTAAGCTATAAGTTACAACACGCCAGCGCTAAGGGTGATAACTATTTGGGCGTGGTTTGGCGTATTTGCATTGGAGCAGCCGGGTCACACAGTTTGGTGCTAAAGGTACCGCCACAAAACACGGTGCGCCGCAAACAGTTTTTTGCGCGACCTTGTTTCTTGCGAGAAGCCTTAGCCTATGAGCACTTTCTGCCGCTAACGCAAAGCTATCAGGCAGAGCAGGGCGTGCCCGAGGCAGAGCGTTTTGTGCATTATGCGCATTGCTTTGACAGCTGTGATGCCGAACATAATGAGTGCATTTTGCTGGAGGATTTACGCCGCAGTGGATATGCCTTGTATGATCGTTTTTCAACGCTGCCCCTCAGCCATGTGCGTTTGGTAATGCGCGCCTATGCCAAACTGCATGCCATATCTCTGGCCTTAAAGTGTCAGCAACCGCAGCGTTTTGAGCCTTTTCAGAAAATTGTAGATATCTTTGAACAGCGTAAAAACGATGTGGCCTTAAGTGAGTACTTTGAGCAGCTCAAGGTAAGTACGTTGGATTCGCTGCGCTCTGTGGAGGATGCTATCTATGTGCGTCGGCTGGTTGCCTATTTTTCGCACGGCAGCTTCTTTGAGCTGCTACTGCCGCTGATAAGTAGCTACAATTGTGAGCCATATGCTGTGGTATGCCATGGCGATTGCTGGAATAATAACATGATGTATAGACAGCAGCCCATGGATGTGCGTTTAATAGACTGGCAGTTAATGCGTTATGCATCGCCGGTAACAGATTTGGCCTACTTCTTTTATACCTGCACAACGCAAGAATTTCGTATAAAGCACTTTGAGCAAATGCTGCATTTCTACTATGATGAGTTGTCCCAGCAATTGAGCAGGTAGTAGAGGAAATCATAATTAACTAAAACTTGCATTAACAGGCTTGTTTACTTTGCAGACTGGGCGCCAGTGTGCAGCAACTATTTCCTCGTGCCGCATTTGATGAGCAGCTGCGCAAAAAGTTTGCAGTGGGTCTCTTGTTGGCCATGATGGTGCTGCCAATTGTAACAATGCGTGGAGATGATGTACCGGATTTGCAGGCTATTAGCGATATGATAGAAGCGGGCGGTACGACCAATTTGGAAGATGCTGGATTTTTAGGCGCTGGTAATAAGGCAGAGTACAAACGACGCATGCGTGGCGTTATTATTGATTGTGTGAACTGGAATTACATTTAAATAGGAGCAGCGTATTATTGAGTTTTTTAAGCAGTTGTATGTGATCTCTGATATGTCCATTGGAAGTACAAATAAGTTTCTGCCGGCAGCCACAAAAAATGTTTTATTCAAAGCATTGTCTTTTACAAGCCACTGTTTTTCGCAGCTTTCTGACAGCATTCCGATACCAAGTCGGAAGAAGTTCTCATCTTGTTCTCAATTTTTGGTACATATGTTCAGACCTTGTGCCATTGACCGGCACAAGTGATAATTTTAAGGGGCTGGTGTAGATCTTCCCAATGCTTTTAAATAGGATTTGGCCGGCGCCGCAGCACGCCAACTAGCATCTCTACGTTTTTCATTGAGTGCTCCTCTCAACTCTATTTAAAGTGTCCGGCACACCACGCTGATTTTAGTAGTTTGCGTTTTTATCATCAAAACTGCCTTTCCTGCAGCTGCAGATTCCTTTATATTAAAGAAGTATATCAAAAGTTCCCGTATACGCTGCTCATTGTGTACAGATCTCATTGAGCATCTCTACGTTTTTCATAGGATTTTTCCTCTCAATCCTATTTATACTGTTCGGCACACCACGCTGATTTTAGTAGTTTGCGTTTTTATCATCACCAGTTTATGATTTATTTTGCATCTGGCACGATTCCTTCTTTCAATAACATGTCCAACCACGCGTCTTGGTGCGCTTGATGACTCCACTACCTTCTTTGACTTTTACGCCAAACTCTCCGCTTCTAAACTGTTAAAGCCACACATAACTACCACTTTTACTCAAAACTGCCTTTCCTGCAGCTGCAGATTCCTTCATTTTAAAGAAGTATATCAAAAGTTCCCGCATACGCTGCTCATTGTGCACAGATCTGGACATTTTTATACGATGTGATGCTGATACGGTGTCACTCAAATCTGACATCTAAGGCCAACTTTTTTTAAGCACTGGAAACCATTTGTACTTTCTGTAAACGTTTAAAATGTTTGAAGTCCATTATTTTGTACAAATTTAAGTAAGTTTGAGTAATTGATTACCAATACCAATAACTGGTAGTCCTTTCTCTAAGCAATAAGATCAATGCTTAGATTGACTGCTTTCAAGTTATTTTAAATATATTTATTCAATTTAAGATCAAAATGAAACATTTATTTCAAAAATTTAAGTACAAGCGCTCAAGTTAAAATGAGCCTTTAGCAAATTTAGAACAGCCAATGATGACAGTATCGATAACATAATGTTTACCTTTTAAAAAGTGTTAACAACGTGTAAAAAACGCATTGTCGATAGGCGTTGAAGTACGATTAGTCGAATATATAAATTATGAATGAATTTATTTAAATAACACATGCTATTTGTTATTATATGTAAGTATTTTTTATGGGTATGATGCGGTTGTTAACCATGCGGCATATTTTTTAAGAAAATTCCATAAATTAAACTATAATTTTCAACATCATTTTTGTAGCTATTTAAATTGCCGCTGCTAAGAAAAAACTTTTACAGACATAGCTAAGGATTTGTTTACATACATGCATATATAAAAACAAATATACTATACTATACTGATGTAAAAAAATACAAATGTGTATATAATTATCTAAAATAAAGCTAAAGTAAGCCTTTGCTTAGGTAAGTTATGGCCTTATAAGTTGTGGCTTAAAAATGCAAATCTTTTATTTGAAATATAACTTATTAACTGTATTTCTTATTACATTTAAATGATTTTACTTATTACCGTTTTCGTCTTGCCAACAATATTTATTTGAAAACCAATCGACTACTCTAAATCGATAAGCGCAAGATTTTTAACACTCAATTGCTATCTTATTTTATTTACAAAATAAAAGCAAAATCTGCATTATGCAACATGAGCACAATTAAATTTATTTATTTAAACACAGCATAAACTACTTTGATTATATTTAAATATTGCTGCAAGCACAACAATGCTGCCAGACCAACGCTTGTGTTATGCCGTTTTACAGCACTGTACAGCCGCCGACAATCGTCATCATACATCGATAATAAATTTCCAAAAAAAAAAAAAGAAAAGTGTGTAGTGGGCAAACAACAATAAATAATTAAAGCGTATTGTATAATGTGTGTGCATGTGTATATTTATTTATTAAATTTTATATACACTTAATGTTTTAAATACGCTGCTAAAGCATATGCCGCAATTTATGCTCATATTATGCTGCAGCACGTTCGCGCAAAAGAAAATGTCTCACGGTCGTCGTCGCGTTATGAGTTTGCATGTGCGTGTCTACATATGTATGTGTGTCTGTCTATGGAAATTGTGCATAAAAGGCGCATACGGTTTTATTTTATATAATCCTTAATAACAATTTCAACAAACATGTTTAAAATATAAAACTGTTGAAGCCACAAAACGGTCTTGCAGTTAAGCAGCAGCAGCTTTATGTTTCAACATATATTTGCTTATATGCGGAAAATTGCTGTACATTGTAAAAAAAATAGTAAAACTACAAACAAAAAATAGGCAGTGTAGAGTTGCCAGCGTTCATTCATAAATTCACAGCATAGCAATTGCATGCAACCCGACGACGTCGAAGTACGCGCCGCTGCTGCTGCCGACGTCGCCGCCGTTGTCGTCACAGTTACCACAATGCATGTGGTCTTAAATATTTGGGTTAAAACTCGAACAAAAAAAATAATGTTAACACTAAACTTAACACAAAAAAAAGTGCATAATAATAATAACTCGTGTGTGTTGAAATAAATATATATAAATAAATAAAACTTTTCAAATACAATTGAAATAGTATGTGCTTAAAATTTTGTCTCAAGTAGTTTTCGACGCCAGCGTCTGTCCTCTGCTGGAATTAATAAGTCATACAGTGAAAGCGCAACGTGTACTTATTTTGCAATATACATATGTACATAAACAAATTAAAATTCGTGGAAAATTAAACATATACACATGCATGGGTGTATAAAATTGTGTGCGCTCGTAAACGTGTGTATATATATATATGTGTGTGTGTGTATGTTATGGCCATGCCGTTTCAAATCGATGAATGCAATGTTGGTGTGCGCTGCGCCATCGATCGACGCGTCTGCTGCAGCTGCGCTGCGTCGACGCCAGCGTCAGCGCACTCGTAGTAGTAGTAAAAGCCTCTCCAAGTAGTTGTAGTAGTAATAGTAGTAGTAAAAAGTGTAGTAAAAGCGCTACGAAAGTTTTGCGCATGCAGTTTCAACAATACTCATACATAGATACTAACTAGGCGTGTGTGTGTGTGTTATATGGACATACAGTGGCTCAAAGCTTATTTAGCTCATTCATTATTTAAATAAAACGTCATAACTTTTGCATCAGATTTTGTGGGATTTGGGGAAAAACCAACGTTTATATTATTTGTGAAGGAAAATTCTTATGCTCATAGGCCTTAATTATCGGGCTTTGCGATTCAAGAAAAACACTAATAGATGACCATAGTCGAAAGTTATGTCAAATCAACTTCCTGTTCGAGTATGACACTTATGCCATATTCCCTACTGTTGTGGCAATGTGGATTTAGTAGTAAACGCCTCCTTAAGCCGATCGTAATAAGCAGGAATGTTGCAATGTTTCTAAATTGTCCTTGTCCGAGCTTTTCCGGCAAATTATTTTGAGCAAAGAGTCTGTTTTAAAGCCTGCTCAGCTGAATTATGATACATTTAGCCATTTTTAGCCGGATTTTTGCTTGAAGTATTTTAAAGTCGGAGCTCACAAGTGGATATAGCCCCTTTTTTCTTTTTATTATTATTTCCTTGACAAAAACAATATAACTGTAGTTGTCGCTCTTATACAGAGCATAGAGCGAAAAAGTTACCGTTTCTTGGGTAGGGGTGTTTTTATCGGAAAGGTTACCAGCCTTTCGCGAACCACAACACGTCTGTGGGACGTACTGGGATTTGGCATCCAGTCCTGCCATGTGATTTTTTGACAGAGTTTACCTTATCTGGGCGTGTTTGGTCCGCGGGAGATATTTGATTTCTCTCCTACCACCCATATCTGGGAGGCGTTCGCTATCCGCCACCTGCGACGCGTCCTCTAGGGGTTACAGCCTACCTCCTCTTTATTGCTGTACCATTTTTAATTCTTTCTTACATGGATTTCTTAGTAGCTTTGTCTCTTGCTATAAATGCTATTGTTACCTGTTACTAGATTCAAGCCTTTATCATCCAAATGTCACATTTAGGGCGTGTACTTTTAGTTAAGAGACACTAACGTGTTTTGGAATATGAAATATGTATTTGAGGTTAGACTACTGCACAGTACTTCCTTGTTATCCTGCTAGGAATAGCAATATAAAAGGAAAAATTAAGGCGTGTATAGGTGTATTTCTTTAAAAGATGAAGCTTAACCAGCATTAAGACAGTTATCCCTATGTAAAATATTTGTTAATGATTCCCATCTAAGCACTTCTTAAGAAAAAGTGACAAATTTTACAATAAATATTACTACAATTTCAAGCTATGGCATAAATTAGCAACTTTAGTTACTAAAATGTGATACATTTTATTTTAGAGAGAATACTACTGTGCTCAAAAACTAGGTTTAATTTTTTTTTATAAATCAAAAAATCTTTATTTATTCTTCCAAATCAATTTCGTTCCCTTCAAAATAGTCCCCTCCCGATATAATACACTTATGCAACCGCTTTTTCCAGTTCTCGAAGCATGCCAAAAAGTCGCGCCGATTCACGTTTAATGTCTTCAATCGACTCAAAACGGTTTCTTCGGAGTGGTCTTTTGAGTTTTGGAAATAGCCAGAAGTCACACGGAGCCAAATCAGTTTAATAAGGTGTTTGCGGAACGATATTGGTTGCATTTTTGGCGAAAAAGTCACGAAGAATCAGTGCTGTTTTTCGAAAAAATTCAGCATTTTTGGTAACAATCGAGACCTGACACGTTTAAGGCCCAAAACATATTTCAAAATGGTATTAATTGATTCTTTTGGTATGCCAATTTCATCAGCAATGTTTTTTATAGTTAATAGATGGTTTTCAAGCACTAATTCCTTTACTTTTTGGATGTAAGCATCGCCAGTTGAGGTTGATGGTCGACCAGGGCACTCTTCGTCTTCAACACGTTCTCTACCTTCTTCTAGTAGAGCTCGGCCTTCTTCAACATTTTTAATGCTTCTGCAGCAATTATTCCATTCAGGAAACAAATTTTTTGTTGAATAATTTCAGAAACAAGTGTAACTCAAACAATATTTTGTCATATAATTTGGCATGGAAGTCAGTAACAGTTGTACCAACTTAAAAAAACAAAAATTGAAGGAAAATATGTACCCGCGTAATTTAAATCGAAAAATTCCGCCTATAAGTAACGTCAAGTAATTTCTAAATTTTTTTCATAGCATTTCATGGCCATACTTTGTCTTTTATTTTCTGGACAAAAAAATAAGTTCTGAACCACTGTATTAAATACAGATAGGCAGTGCATTTAAGTGTTGCCTTGCTGCTCTGAATTTGGCGCCCATTGACCAGAAGTTTGTGTGTGTAAATTATTTACATGCTTTTGTATATATATATTGTTTACATAGTTATACAATAATTGCTTGTAAAACACAACATTAAGGCGTACAAATAGCAAATGTATTGATTACAATCATGTGCAGCTATGACGGGCGAGCAAATATATGTAAATGGGCAAGTTTAGCAGAACTTTGCTTGAAGGCGGTGCATAGCTTTAATGATTCTTTTAACCTGAATCCGCAGAACTTGAAACATAAACGGAGATCGTTATAGGTAGAGGTAAAGTGGCTGTCATTTGACGCACCTAGCCCTGTTGTAAGCCCATTGTGATACCACCGGGGCTATCCCTCTCCTCAATCTACGCTGTCCTCATTGAACCAACCTGTAGTCTTGATGTAACTAACAATCTTTGTTAGTTTTATTTTTGCAACTTCTGTCATGTCGTCCAGAAAGCTTTGTCCAAGAGTATTTAGCCTTCTTCTACACAGAGCCATGCACCCGCATAGAAGGTGTTCTACAGTCTTTGACAAATTTCCAACCTGCCGTTGGAGGATTGGGGTTGCACGCCTTGATCAGCTGCATGATTTTCTCCGGGTCGGAAGTTGTGGATGGGATCCACACTCGTGCCCTCGGTCGAGACGGGATATCCCTCTTGTCGACCGCGAGCAGTTTTGCCCCAGGGTATACCCCTCCGACCCTAGCTATTGCTGCTTTGTACAGCTCAACCGAACGTTCGTCGTCGCAGGCTATTATTTTTATTTGGCCTTGATACCAGCCAGCGTTCGTGCATGACGGCGGAGGTCCCGGATTGCTCAGCAGCACTTCCAGGGCAACGTTTGTTAATGCAGCTTGCACCCACTTCCATTGGGCTCTGGGAATTTTTCCTTCGGGATCACTCTCATCCAGAACACCAATTATTATGCGATTGCGTGCCACTTCCGCAAACGATATGTTCGGCGTCACGCCGCGATTCTTCGGTCGTTTCGCTGACGGTTTGACCTCTTCAGCAGACCTCTGTCCTTTTGCGGCCGTCGATGTTGTCGGCTTTTCTAATGTGAAGACTCCTTCACTTCATTAGTTAGCTCTTCTGCTGATGGTGGTGCTTCGCGCAGTCGCTTGAGTATCTTGACAGCATTTCGCTGCTCCAAGTACCCAGCTTTGGTCGGATCAGTGATCTTTACTAATGGCCATTTTCCAGCGTAAGCTCTGGCCTCAGTACCTCCTTTGGCAGTATCTTCCCCAGTCCGCCGCATAGCCACAGGACGTCGACTTATTGGCCTGGTTCCGACTGCCGCGGGAGGCCCTGATGTACTGGAGTTAGGCGTAGCCTCAACTCCAGTACCAGTGCTAGACGCCGGTCCACTTTGACTAAGTTTGACTTCTGTCATCGTGGTGGCTGTTTGAGAGCTGGTTTTAAACGCTGCTTGTTTCTCGGAGCCTGCTGCTCCTTCCGGTTTGTTTGAAGAAAAACCGGACTCCTTATTGTTTTTATTTTTGTTTTGATTAATTGTCTTCATATAACATATGTATGGACCCACGAGTGTCGGAGAAAGGATGTCCGCCTGCGCATAGCTCCGAACTACGCAGGTTAGGCTAGTTATTACAGAGGGCGCCAGGTATCCGTAAGCTCACGTTAGAGACTGGGCTATTTTTAAAAGGGCCCCCAGCCAGGCTGGTCCTCGGCACGGGTCGCATAACACCTTGATCCAGCCCTTTACCTCACACCAAGGTAAAACTCCATTTTCAAATGCTGTACTATAAATGAGTAACGAACACTTGCTCATGGAGCTTTACCTTAGCTAGATACCTCCCTACTACGCGCGGGAATTTGTGTGGTACCTATTACCGGCACCCTCGAGGAGGGTTCAGTGTAGGATTGCAGGGTAACTCTTATTTAAAATTTTTAAATAAAAATTGCCCAGTAATTTTTATTTTTGATTTTTATTTTTTAAATTAAAAATAAGAGTTAAAATTCGATTTGAATGAAATAATCAAAAAATAATAATTATTTCAGGATCTTTATTTTAAATATTATAGGAATTACGGTTCCTGGAAATAAGACGCAGAAAATCTTTTCTTGGCATCAGTTTATTTCAAAAATCTTGTCATTAGTAGGTAATTTTTGTACTTTCTATGATTCTAGGAAAATCTCTAGAAGTACAGCGAAGTCCTTAAGCTCTGCTTGAGCAACTGTTTATTTAATATTTCTTCTTAAAGTCCTAGCTTGCTTTTTTTACTGAAGCCAGTAATTTCTTTATTAAAATAGTACATTACAATGTTACTTTATTTTCTTAAATGCTGCTACTTTTGACCCTAAAAAATCGAAATTCCCAAATTTTCCATAATCCAGCTAATAACATACTGTTAGTTGTCAGAGTGCTAATAGATTACATTCCGATATGACAAATCATAATTAGCACTTACTAATTATTGGTATTCCACTATCAAAAGGTGTTAAAAGCTTAGTAATCAAGTTTTTGGGGCACTTCCTTCCGTGCTTCGTTTTTTGGGTCGTCAAAGTTTAAACAAAAATTTTAACATTTTATTTCTGTAAAAGCCAAAAGATTATTTAACTAAATCTGTTTTTAACATTTTTAAATTACTTCGCTTTTCGTAGCCAGAGAATCCTTTTATCTACCATTTCGTTATGGATAGCTTCGAATAATGAATATAGTTAAATTTTTTTTAATTTAAATTTATGCAAAATTCATGAATCAATTTGCAGCAATTTCTTCAGCATCAATCAACTGCTTGAAGCAGTGTTCTCTTGAATGCGCTCATGTGAGCTGCCTATTAAAATGCAAATCAAAATTCCAACGATTTGATTACATATTTTCTGAGCCGCTTTATTATTCATTTAGCCAACAAAAACACGCAACAACAAATTGATGTAAACTTGTTAATAATATATTAAAAATCACAAGTTAATCAATTTAAAAAAAAAACAACAAAAGTGCAAAAATTGTGAATATTTAAAATGTAGCGTTTTTTAAAAACAATTTTTTTTAAATTTTGTTGTACTCTAAGATTTTAAAGGTATTTAAAGCGTATAAAATAGGTTGGAATAAATTCGTAGCATAGAAATTAGGTTGGAAAAGTAAATAAATTTCATAATTCCGACGTGAAGAAAGTTGTGGAGGAGAAGGCACGTTATTTAAAAACAAATTTCTTAGATAGAGATTCGGATTTTAGATCCAGATTCTAAAGGTTGAATTGTCCCTTCTGGACATAAAACGTATAAATGCCAATGCATTGCAAATTATTTCGGAAATGCTGAAATGGAAAGTTTTGTCACACTCGGCATATTTCACAGACAACGCACCAACTCATTTCCACTTGTTTTGGTCCATGACGCATGGCTTCTCGGTGCAGCAGTACCAGAAAAGAACCAAAATACGGAATAGTTTAAAGATTACGAATTCTTCCGAAGTGCCAGAAATATGACAAAACAGACAGGCTAAACTATCAAACTTTTTAAACGCTACAAATTGATTCCAACTCATTAATATAATATAATTTAATTTGTTATATACATAAATATATAAATACATACATATGTACATATAACATGCACACGTTTTTTTTTTATAAATCAAAAAATAATTTCAATGTGACATACATAGATATTTGCGGGCTAGCTATATAACAGCAATAAGACATATATAAACATGTACATACGTACTATATACAAACATATGTGCATACACATCATATAACAATAAGAAACAAATACAACAAAAACAACGACGTCAACAACGGAAAGCAGCAACAATAACAAAACCAAAACAAAACAACTAAAGCAACAGTAACGGTAACGTTAACAAGCAAAAGAAGAAAACCACAAAAAGCAAAAGAAGAAGAAGAAGAACAACAACAACGCGCACGCACGCACACAACGATATACAACGTCATAAATGTAGCTGCTAAGCGGCAATAACAGCTATAATAATAGGAATAATAATAATAACAACAATAACAACCGCGCATTCAAACATACATTTGTCGTGTATGTGTATGTGTTTGTGTGACGTACGTGTTGTATCGGTGTGTGGGTGGTGTAGTAGAGGAGAGCAGGCGCCGCATCCAAGATACAATGGCATCCGTACATTCCAGTTGGCGTTATGGCAAGAGAAGCAAATTACGCATCAAAGGTAAGTTTATAAAAAGGTTTTAAAGCTCTTCAATAAAAAAAGATAATAATAATTATAAAATAAAATTTTTAACTGTGTGCTACCATGCAGTATTTTTTTCCTTATTTAAAATGTTTAAAAGCTCGGCTTTGGCAAATTACAAACTTGTTGTTTTGCATAAAGATTATATCCTGTAGCTGTTTAGGATTCAAGGGCTTAATAGATCTCTTTTACCAGGCTATAGCACACCTGGCAGAACATAAGCAGCTTAGAACAACTACCAATTCGGATATCATAAGAGGTAGAGAGACTAGAGGATGAAATGGAATAATTTTAAGCTTATCCCATCCGATTGTAGCGTAAAATACTAGACAAAGATCGTGTTAACCTCTATATGGTAAAGGTGTTTTAATTCTTATATGTATATGTAAGGTAGATATATCGCCTTTATTTTATTTTCATATCCCTAATGACGCAAACCATTCTTTTTATCACGACAAGATTTAAAGCTTAGGATTTTCTTTTTTTGGAAAAATATGTTCAGCATATTCCATTTTCGATAGGACTTTAAATTTTGTTATTTTGAGCCCTGATCACATTGTTTATGGTGGTAAAAAAGAAAGGAAATAGTAATTTGCGTACTTTTTGAAACTCGTGGCAAAAATCGGTGTAAAACTGAAATTTTAGAAAAAAATCAAAAATAAATATGCTATAGCACGTTCTACAGTCTAAACACTTTTTTGAAAGTAGGGGGGTAGCATTATTTCAAAAAGAAACGAAATTGAAAAGAAAGTCATACAAATATATGAGCATATAAATAGAGCTGTATCAAAGTTCCGGATAAATTCAATTACATATAAGCGTAAATGAGAGACTTAGGTTACGTTAGGGGGCTGACTTCCCAACTTAATTAGGCCAAGAATAGGCCCGTTGTGATACCGCTACAGTAAGCCATTCACCAATCTTCCCCAATTAAGAGGTCCCCTATATAAGGTGAGACAGCCATCCGGCAGCCTGAATTAACCTTAAAAGGTATTTTGGACTCTGTTCAGAGAGCTGAGATAATTCATCAAAAAAAGTTGAATTTAGGAACCTGAATCTATTACTTTCCAGCCCAAGGCAATGACAGAAAAAGTGTTCCACTGTCTCCAGCTTCTCCTCATCGCCACAGCTTCTACAGAAGTTATGGTGGCGAGCATTTCCCACCAGCCAGTGTCCTGTGATAGCACGGATAACAGTTGAGCACTGAAATAGATATTCAGACAGCAAAGTTCTTTGGTTCGGCCAGGTTTGCCTCGAGATCCTACACGTGTTCGATTCCACGATTTATTTGCACAGAGAGCAAAAAAATTTCGTATTCTCTGTTTACAGCTGGCCATATTCCCAGGACCTTTTTGTCTTGAAGGAGGATGCTTCCTTGTCTAGCCAGTTTATTCGCAATACAGCTGCCCTCGATGTCCCTATGTCCTGGGACCATATGAGGTGAATTGAAAACTGCTCAGCCATCACCTCTAGAGACAAGCGGCAGTTATCCAATGACTTCATACACGAAGTCATCGAAACTAGGGACTTAATAGCCGCTCGGCTGTTTGAGTAGATTCTTATTCCGAACTTGTAGGTTTCTTTTTGTTATTAAAGCCTCCTGGATAACATGTGGAGTATTCACAGTTGCAAGTTAAGGACACAATGTACATGGCCTATTTCTACGTCTACCAAGAGCCTCAAAGGAGCAGAAGAAGTGTTCTACTGATTCCAGCTCTTCTTCGCCTTTGCAGCTTCTGCAAAAATCATGCCTTGGAACATTCAATCTAGTTGCATGTGTTCAAACAAGCCAGTGCCCAGTGATCGCTCTGATAACTGCCGAACACTGCGACCGTTTGAGTCCGCAGAGCAGAGATATTTTGGGTCAATTTTAGGCCATATCTGCCGACTGATTGTGCAGTGGGGTGTGTTATATCACAATCTTTGTGCGTGAGAGCTAAATAGTTCCCTTGTTTGTAGCTTGAAAGTGATCATAGGCATACGAATATCATCCTTATTCGGTAGGTGGGTAGAGGTCGTGCCCTGTCTGCCCAATTCATCTACTATTTCGTTGCCTGTAATATTTGGTGTCCTGGCACCCAAATGAGGCTAATAACTAACTGCTGTGCCATCACTTGAATAAATTTGCGGCAGTTATTGACTGTTATCGAGTTGGAGGTTAGTGCTCGAAGTGAATTAATGGCTGCCTGGCTATCCGAAAGATATGTTTACCGCTCCGGTGTCCAGACCGATGTTGCGCAAGCTGATCAAAGCCTCGTTAATGGCAAGGATGTCTGCTTGAAAGTCGGAAAGACTGCCGAACTATAAAAAACTTTCGATTGCCAAATTTGGTAACGATATCTTTATAAACAAACGAATTATTCTTCTAAAACCTTTATTTTTTTCGAGGTCTTCTGAAACACCCCTATAGGAGCTATACAATTTAACCCCGATATCAAAAAAATAAACTAAACTTGTCTCCTATGGAATAATATGGGATCTAATGTGAAAGTTTGGTTACTCTAGCTCTTACTATCTCTGAGATCTAGGCGTTCAAACGGACAGACGGACATGGGTATATCGACTTCTCTATTCACCCTGATCATATTTTAGGTAACTTTGGGGTGTCTCCGACGACTCCGTCTATATGTTACATACATTTTCGGCTTGCACAAACTTAATATACCCTTTGTACCATACGGTACAGGGTATAAAAACATTCAATACGAAAACGCTTGTATACTTTATAGAAGAGGTTTGAAATTAAAACTAAACATGTTATGATAAAGAACTTAGGAATACTTTTTTTTCGAGAAAAATGGTACAATGTATTCAACAGAGTTGGAAAAAAGTGAATCCGTCACTCTGAACAAATTAGTTTTATTTATCACATACACAAGGCAAGCTAAAGGTTTCATGTTTAAATTAAACGTTTGAGGTTATTTAACAGTATTCGAGAAATTATCGTATTAAACGTGTTCCCAATAATATTCGTGCTTGTTCCTTGGATAAGCCTAAGGCGACTGACTCCGAATTTCGGTAGTAAATTTTATTAATAACGACTCGCCGTATATGTTTCCATAATGGAATGGCAAACCTTACTGAAGAGAAATGTCAAGAGAGCGGAAAAAATTATGGCGTCGTTTGCTGTCCCTATCGGTCTACTTTTTTTGTAGCGTCCCTACTGAAAAATGTATTAAATGTTTAATATGTTTATTAAACGTTTATTTAGAAATAACTCATAAAAATATATTTTTATCACAATTGACGTTTAGCCGCAAGTATGCGAGATCTTGGTAGACGGCACTGACTAAGACTATGCAAACGATATTGCATTTCCGGCTGTAAAATCTTTTTGAAGAGCTTCTTCTTCGTCTGCTTAGCTGAGTCTAAATCAATAACATCGCCTCGGTCATCCGTATTTAAGGCTTCACCCTCGGCACACTCCGGACACTCTTGGGTCAAAACAATATCATTAATATCGGTCACCGGTTCACAAATCTTCTCGATGCTTTTAACTAAATATTCAGTAGGGTCTTCCGAACGGCGCTCCGTAATGAAAACGCTTGAAACTGTTTCATACATGCGTTGCTCAATCATTTTGAGGAAACGACGTGTATTTACAAGATTAACATTTGTATGATCGC
Source organism: Chymomyza amoena (assembly GCA_037043745.1). NCBI lineage: Eukaryota > Metazoa > Arthropoda > Insecta > Diptera > Drosophilidae > Chymomyza > Chymomyza amoena. Next base: position 34,998 of record JBAMAX010004843.1, read on the forward strand.
CCAACAATTTGGACAAAGGTTCTGTATCTACTGTGGCCATCTCGCATATAGATTGGATACCATTTACCAAATTTTGTAGCTTTTCATCATTCTTATCGCGCACCTTTTTTAACAACGCATTAGATTCTTGTCTTTCGCTTAGCTCCTTTTCAAGTGTTACTAGAGTTTTTAGTTGCTTCTCATACTTATTATCATTTCCTTCCTTAAGCGCAGTTATTTCCTCGAATAGGCGATCCACAGAGTTATTGAGTAGTTTTATGTGATAGATCATTTCGTTTCCATTATTAAGAAAGGAAAAGTAAACGCTGTCTTGATGCTCCAACTTTTGAATCATCTCATCCAAACTGGCTGAGTGTGTATAGTTCAGAAGCTTCAGCAGCACACCATTGTACAGATCTATCTTCTGAGTAAGATTACTACGTATTTTTTCGCGCCGCTTATACTCCTTTGGTTGTAGATCTGCTAATTCGCGCGTCTTCATCTTACAGCGCAGAAAGGTTATGTTATCGGCATCAGAAGCCATTTTACGAGTAGCACCCTGCATTTCGATCTTGCGCATCTCACGAGCCTTTGCGCCATGTTCTTTCATATAGCCGGTCTTCTCGTATATCTCGGTACAGCCCTCGAAAGTTCTTACGACGAACTCTACCGTATCGAGTAAATACTTTTTATCATCATTGAGCTTGTGCACCATTTTCATGTAAGATTCATTGAAGTAATTGCGTTCTTTCAGTAAACATACGATTTCGTTCCGTAGCTCACCATTTTTCGCTGTTAAGGTGCACTCCTGCTGCACACTCACTTCCAAAGCGTTTTCCAATATCATCATTTTCTTGTCCAACTTTGCCTTATGCGCCTGATGCTGATTATCCGGTATAATGCGGCGATTTAAAGCATATGTCTCCTTGCCCACACGACTTATTTCACGATCCATATTAACTATGTCAGCCTTGAGTGCTTTTATTTCCTCTTCCAGTTTCTCGTAACAGTCCACAGAGCATTTGATCCGGTTTAAATAACGTTCGTTTTGCTTAACATGATTCTTACCGCTGGCTATCCAGACTTGAGCGCGCAGCTCATCCTTGTCATGCTCTAGCTTTTTGATGGTATTCCCACGGCTTTTTTCGAGGATGATATCTTTGCGCGACTTTACTTTGCCAGCCAGTGCGTTTTTGTACTCCCGCTGACGCTTGCCGAGCTCGCGATGATTCTTCTGATAGGTTTCCAGAAAGGCAGCTTTATCCGGTAGTTGAGCCATTTTAAATTAAAAATAAATTTTACTTTTTATTATTTTTACTGAAGTTCCTATTTGGTCGCTTGTGTTTGTTGATTTGAATAATTGTGAAGGAAAATCTTTACTGCCTGAGTTTTTGTTGAAAAGTCATAGCTTACTTTTGTTATAGAAAGTAAATGTAATACGGGGAGATGGGAAAAGATTTGCACTTAGCAGGCTGAAGTCCGGTTCTTCTTCTTCAAGTCCTTCAACCCCGGGTGGGGCATAGGGTGGCGACAAACTTCCTCCATTCTTCCCGATCTGCGGCCAGATACTTCAGCTGTGACTGCTTCGGCTAATACTGTTGATTTCCAAGTAGTTCTTGGTCTACCAACTCACCGTGTACCTTGAGGATTCCATTCGAAAGACTGCTTCACGATGCTGTCATTTGGTCTCCTCAACGTGTGGCCAATTCAGCGCTACTTCCGCTGTCCAATTTCGACATTCAAAAGCTTTTGACTCGTTATGCGACTTATTCACATATAATTCAAGTTTTTAAGAAATCGCGTAACTCATATATTAATGTTTAAAGAACATAAGTAAGAAAAAGAATCGGTCAAGATTTAGTTGGTTTTATGAAATTTATAATAAAAATAAATACTAAAACTTTAATTTGTTTGTGTATTCCAGGCCCAATGCAAGCACATTCAAATAACTAAGTAAACGAAAGTTCCTTTCTGTCGAACTCCATTGCGGCTTGGGGCGTTACGTCACCACTACATTGCGTCATCTCCCCTTCTGCGAAATTCATATTCTTCATATAAATGGGGTCGCATCTTTGCAGCGCTTGCAAATAATCGAAGATCATCGTATATGCAATATGACGTACATTTGGAAAGTACGTTGTGCCTTGAATGTGATAGCTGCAAGTCTCGTCCCGCATCCAATGTCGTGGCTTCATCCAGGGCTCACGATGGTTCCTTAGATAGCCCTTGAGTTTTTTTTAGATCGCCACGAGATATCGCTTGCAAGGAGTTAAATACCATTCTCTCTTCAATTGCTTGAAGGATTTCCTGGTTCTTTTTGCACAGTGATTTATTTCGTATTGTTTTGACAAATCTTTAAATAAAACGCAAAATAGTTAAACTTCATCAACATTTATTTCGTCTCCTTCCAAATATGCACCTTCGGAAGCCATACACATATGCCAATGCTTCTTCCAATCTTCGAAACATTTTTTATAGGCGTTGGCCGGGATGCCGTTCAGCGCTCTCGTCGCATTCTGTTTTATGGTCGGTATGGAGTCAATACGGGTTCCCCGGAGTGGCAATTTTAGTTTTGGAAAGAGGAAAAAGTCATACGGCGCCAGATCTGGACTGTACGGTGCCTGGTCGATGGTATTTATCGAGTGTTTTTGACTTAAATACGTTCACAATCGTGGCTCGATGAGATGGTGCGTTATTGTCTTGCAAAATCCACGAATTGTCTGCCCACAGTTCCAACCGAATACGCCTCAAAACAGTCACTACTCAATACTCCTTATTGACCGTTTGTCCTTCAGGAACGTATTCACCAAGAATATCGTTGTATGAGAAAGTTTTTGTTACAATGTAAATTCGAAAAATGAAGTTAGGGACTTAAAATTTTGTAGTGATATTTATAAAAAATATGACAAATTTTAAATCGATCAGACTACACCCTTCTTTAACGCCCGTATAAGTTTAGATAGTTTTTGAGTCTATAGAGCTAAAAATTATTATAAAATCATATGTAAATATTCATCATTTGTATGTATATATTCCTATACACATATAATTGCCACTGACGTTCTAACTCCCTTAGGCCAAAAATAGGCCCGTTGTGATACCGCTACAGTAAGCCATTCACCAATCTTCCCCAATTAAGAGGTCCCCTATATAAGGTGAGACAGCCATCCGGCAGCCTGAATTAACCTTAAAAGGTATTTTGGACTCTGTTCAGAGAGCTGAGATAATTCATCAAAAAAAGTTGAATTTAGGAACCTGAATCTATTACTTTCCAGCCCAAGGCAATGACAGAAAAAGTGTTCCACTGTCCTCCTCGCCACAGCTTCTCCTCATCGCCACAGCTTCTACAGAAGTTATGGTGGCGAGCATTTCCCACCAGCCAGTGTCCTGTGATAGCACGGATAACAGTTGAGCACTGAAATAGATATTCAGACAGCAAAGTTCTTTGGTTCGGCCAGGTTTGCCTCGAGATCCTACACGTGTTCGATTCCACGATTTATTTGCACAGAGAGCAAAAAAATTTCGTATTCTCTGTTTACAGCTGGCCATATTCCCAGGACCTTTTTGTCTTGAAGGAGGATGCTTCCTTGTCTAGCCAGTTTATTCGCAATACAGCTGCCCTCGATGTCCCTATGTCCTGGGACCATATGAGGTGAATTGAAAACTGCTCAGCCATCACCTCTAGAGACAAGCGGCAGTTATCCAATGACTTCATACACGAAGTCATCGAAACTAGGGACTTAATAGCCGCTCGGCTGTTTGAGTAGATTCTTATTCCGAACTTGTAGGTTTCTTTTTGTTATTAAAGCCTCCTGGATAACATGTGGAGTATTCACAGTTGCAAGTTAAGGACACAATGTACATGGCCTATTTCTACGTCTACCAAGAGCCTCAAAGGAGCAGAAGAAGTGTTCTACTGATTCCAGCTCTTCTTCGCCTTTGCAGCTTCTGCAAAAATCATGCCTTGGAACATTCAATCTAGTTGCATGTGTTCAAACAAGCCAGTGCCCAGTGATCGCTCTGATAACTGCCGAACACTGCGACCGTTTGAGTCCGCAGAGCAGAGATATTTTGGGTCAATTTTAGGCCATATCTGCCGACTGATTGTGCAGTGGGGTGTGTTATATCACAATCTTTGTGCGTGAGAGCTAAATAGTTCCCTTGTTTGTAGCTTGAAAGTGATCATAGGCATACGAATATCATCCTTATTCGGTAGGAGGGTAGAGGTCGTGCCCTGTCTGGCCAATTCATCTACTATTTCGTTGCCTGTAATATTTGGTGTCCTGGCACCCAAATGAGGCTAATAACTAACTGCTGTGCCATCACTTGAATAAATTTGCGGCAGTTATTGACTGTTATCGAGTTGGAGGATAGTGCTCGAAGTGAATTAATGGCTGCCTGGCTATCCGAAAGATATGTTTACCGCTCCGGTGTCCAGGCCGATGTTGCGCAACCTGATCAAAGCCTCGTTAATGGCAAGGATGTCTGCTTGAAAGTCGGAAAGATTGCCGAATATTTAGTTCCTCAGAGTGGACTCCCCCCCAACATTGTGGTTGAGATTAGAGCCGTCCGTAAAGAAGTACCACTAGCTTGCCATAAAATTCAGTATATTGCTTAAGAACACCAAAAGACATTTGATTGCCCAATTGGGTTACGATACCTTCATAAACAACCAAAAACAGACGAACATTGAACCAAAAATATATTTTTTTTTTTACCGATCTTTCCTATGGGAATATATGATATAGCCAACTGATTTTTATAAAATTTTGTACAGTGCTTGGGTACTCTAAAAGACTTCTGAATACCTTTATCCCATATCTTCACAAATAACGAAACATAACGAATTTTGTTCAAAAAAACGTTTTTTTTTACCTATTGGTCGTATGAAAGCTATAGGATATAGTCAACCGATTTTGATCAAATGTGGTACAGTGCTTGGGAACTATAAAAAACTTTCGATTGCCAAATTTGGTAACGATATCTTTATAAACAAACGAATTATTCTTCTAAAACCTTTATTTTTTTTCGAGGTCTTCTGAAACACCCCTATAGGAGCTATACAATTTAACCCCGATATCAAAAAAATAAACTAAACTTGTCTCCTATGGAATAATATGGGATCTAATGTGAAAGTTTGGTTACTCTAGCTCTTACTATCTCTGAGATCTAGGCGTTCAAACGGACAGACGAGAAACATGGGTATATCGACTTCTCTATTCACCCTGATCATATTTTAGGTAACTTTGGGGTGTCTCCGACGACTACTTCTATATGTTACATACATTTTCGACTTGCGCAAACTTAATATACCCTTTGTACCATACGGTACAGGGTATAAAAACATTTAATAAGAAAACGCTTGTATACTTTATAGAAGAGGTTTGAAATTAAAACTAAACATGTAATGATAAAGAACTTAGGAATACTTTTTTTCGAGAAAAATGGTACAATGTATTCAACAGAGTTGGAATAAAGTGAATCCGTCACTCTGAACAAATTAGTTTTATTTATCACATACACAAGGCAAGCTAAAGGTTTCATGTTTAAATTAAACGTTTGAGGTTATTTAACAGTATTCGAGAAATTATCGTATTAAACGTGTTCCCAATAATATTCGTGCTTGTTCCTTGGATAAGCCTAAGGCGACTGACTCCGAATTTCGGTAGTAAATTTTATTAATAACGACTCGCCGTATATGTTTCCATAATGGAATGGCAAACCTTACTGAAGAGAAATGTCAAGAGAGCGGAAAAAATTATGGCGTCGTTTGCTGTCCCTATCGGTCTACTTTTTTTGTAGCGTCCCTACTGAAAAATGTATTAAATGTTTAATATGTTTATTAAACGTTTATTTAGAAATAACTCATAAAAATATATTTTTATCACAATTGACGTTTAGCCGCAAGTATGCGAGATCTTGGTAGACGGCACTGACTAAGACTATGCAAACGATATTGCATTTCCGGCTGTAAAATCTTTTTGAAGAGCTTCTTCTTCGTCTGCTTAGCTGAGTCTAAATCAATAACATCGCCTCGGTCATCCGTATTTAAGGCTTCACCCTCGGCACACTCCGGACACTCTTGGGTCAAAACAATATCATTAATATCGGTCACCGGTTCACAAATCTTCTCGATGCTTTTAACTAAATATTCAGTAGGGTCTTCCGAACGGCGCTCCGTAATGAAAACGCTTGAAACTGTTTCATACATGCGTTGCTCAATCATTTTGAGGAAACGACGTGTATTTACAAGATTAACATTTGTATGATCGCCCAACAATTTGGACAAAGGTTCTGTATCTACTGTGGCCATCTCGCATATAGATTGGATACCATTTACCAAATTTTGTAGCTTTTCATCATTCTTATCGCGCACCTTTTTTAACAACGCATTAGATTCTTGTCTTTCGCTTAGCTCCTTTTCAAGTGTTACTAGAGTTTTTAGTTGCTTCTCATACTTATTATCATTTCCTTCCTTAAGCGCAGTTATATCCTCGAATAGGCGATCCACAGAGTTATTGAGTAGTTTTATGTGATAGATCATTTCGTTTCCATTATTAAGAAAGGAAAAGTAAACGCTGTCTTGATGCTCCAAGCTTTTGAATCATCTCATCCAAACTGGCTGAGTGTGTATAGTTCAGAAGCTTCAGCAGCACACCATTGTACAGATCTATCTTCTGGGTAAGATTACTACGTATTTTTTCGCGCCGCTTATACTCCTTTGGTTGTAGATCTGCTAATTCGCGCGTCTTCATCTTACAGCGCAGAAAGGCTATGTTATCGGCATCAGAAGCCATTTTACGAGTAGCACCCTGCATTTCGATCTTGCGCATCTCACGAGCCTTTGCGCCATGTTCTTTCATATAGCCGGTCTTCTCGTATATCTCGGTACAGCCCTCGAAAGTTCTTACGACGAACTCTACCGTATCGAGTAAATACTTTTTATCATCATTGAGCTTGTGCACCATTTTCATGTAAGATTCATTGAAGTAATTGCGTTCTTTCAGTAAACATACGATTCCGTTCCGTAGCTCACCATTTTTCGCTGTTAAGGTGCACTCCTGCTGCACACTCACTTCCAAAGCGTTTTCCAATATCATCATTTTCTTGTCCAACTTTGCCTTATGCGCCTGATGCTGATTATCCGGTATAATGCGGCGATTTAAAGCATATGTCTCCTTGCCCACACGACTTATTTCACGATCCATATTAACTATGTCAGCCTTGAGTGTTTTTATTTCCTCTTCCAGTTTCTCGTAACAGTCCACAGAGCATTTGATCCGGTTTAAATAACGTTCGTTTTGCTTAACATGATTCTTACCGCTGGCTATCCAGACTTGAGCGCGCAGCTCATCCTTGTCATGCTCTAGCTTTTTGATGGTATTCTGACGGCTTTTTTCGAGTATGATATCTTTGCGCGACTTTAGGTTGCCAGCCAGTGCGTTTTTGTACTCCCGCTGACGCTTGCCGAGCTCGCGATGATTCTTCTGATAGCTTTCCAGAAAGGCAGCTTTATCCGGTAGCTGAGCCATGATTTATTAAAATAAAATTTTATTTTTTATTATTTTTACTGAACTTCCTATTTCGTCGCTTGTGTTTGTTGATTTGAATAATTGTGAAGGCAAATCTTTACTGCCTGAGTTTTTGTTGAAAAGTCATAGCTTACTTTTGTTATAGAAAGTAAATGTAATACGGGGAGATGGGAAAAGATTTGCACTTAGCAGGCTGAAGTCCGGTTCTTCTTCTTCTTCTTCAAGTCCTTCAACCCCGGGTGGGGCATAGGGCGGCGACAAACTTCCTCCATTCTTCCCGATCTGCGGCCAGATACTTCAGCTGTGACTGCTTCGGCTAATACTGTTGATTTCCAAGTAGTTCTTGGTCTACCAACTCACCGTGTACCTTGAGGATTCCATTCGAAAGACTGCTTCACGATGCTGTCATTTGGTCTCCTCAACGTGTGGCCAATTCAGCGCTACTTCCGCTGTCCAATTTCGACATTCAAAAGCTTTTGACTCGTTATGCGACTTATTCACATATAATTCAAGTTTTTAAGAAATCGCGTAACTCATATATTAATGTTTAAAGAACATAAGTAAGAAAAAGAATCGGTCAAGATTTAGTTGGTTTTATGAAATTTATAATAAAAATAAATACTAAAACTTTCATTTGTTTGTGTATTCCAGGCCCAATGCAAGCACATTCAAATAACTAAGTAAACGAAAGTTCCTTTCTGTCGAACTCCATTGCGGCTTGGGGCGTTACGTCACCACTACATTGCGTCATCTCCCCTTCTGCGAAATTCATATTCTTCATATAAATGGGGTCGCATCTTTGCAGCGCTTGCAAATAATCGAAGATCATCGTATATGCAATATGACGTACATTTGGAAAGTACGTTGTGCCTTGAATGTGATAGCTGCAAGTCTCGTCCCGCATCCAATGTCGTGGCTTCATCCAGGGCTCACGATGGTTCCTTAGATAGCCCTTGAGTTTTTTTTAGATCGCCACGAGATATCGCTTGCAAGGAGTTAAATACCATTCTCTCTTCAATTGCTTGAAGGATTTCCTGGTTCTTTTTGCACAGTGATTTATTTCGTATTGTTTTGACAAATCTTTAAATAAAACGCAAAATAGTTAAACTTCATCAACATTTATTTCGTCTCCTTCCAAATATGCACCTTCGGAAGCAATACACATATGCCAATGCTTCTTCCAATCTTCGAAACATTTTTTATAGGCGTTGGCCGGGATGCCGTTCAGCGCTCTCGTCGCATTCTGTTTTATGGTCGGTATGGAGTCAATACGGGTTCCCCGGAGTGGCAATTTTAGTTTTGGAAAGAGGAAAAAGTCATACGGCGCCAGATCTGGACTGTACGGTGCCTGGTCGATGGTATTTATCGAGTGTTTTTGACTTAAATACGTTCACAATCGTGGCTCGATGAGATGGTGCGTTATTGTCTTGCAAAAACCACGAATTGTCTGCCCACAGTTCCAACCGAATACGCCTCAAAACAGTCACTACTCAATACTCCTTATTGACCGTTTGTCCTTCAGGAACGTATTCACCAAGAATATCGTTGTATGAGAAAGTTTTTGTTACAATGTAAATTCGAAAAATGAAGTTAGGGACTTAAAATTTTGTAGTGATATTTATAAAAAATATGACAAATTTTAAATCGATCAGACTACACCCTTCTTTAACGCCCGTATAAGTTTAGATAGTTTTTGAGTCTATAGAGCTAAAAATTATTATAAAATCATATGTAAATATTCATCATTTGTATGTATATATTCCTATACACATATAATTGCCACTGACGTTCTAACTCCCTTAGGCCAAAAATAGGCCCGTTGTGATACCGCTACAGTAAGCCATTCACCAATCTTCCCCAATTAAGAGGTCCCCTATATAAGGTGAGACAGCCATCCGGCAGCCTGAATTAACCTTAAAAGGTATTTTGGACTCTGTTCAGAGAGCTGAGATAATTCATCAAAAAAAGTTGAATTTAGGAACCTGAATCTATTACTTTCCAGCCCAAGGCAATGACAGAAAAAGTGTTCCACTGTCTCCAGCTTCTCCTCATCGCCACCGCTTCTACAGAAGTTATGGTGGCGAGCATTTCCCACCAGCCAGTGTCCTGTGATAGCACGGATAACAGTTGAGCACTGAAATAGATATTCAGACAGCAAAGTTCTTTGGTTCGGCCAGGTTTGCCTCGAGATCCTACACGTGTTCGATTCCACGATTTATTTGCACAGAGAGCAAAAAAATTTCGTATTCTCTGTTTACAGCTGGCCATATTCCCAGGACCTTTTTGTCTTGAAGGAGGATGCTTCCTTGTCTAGCCAGTTTATTCGCAATACAGCTGCCCTCGATGTCCCTATGTCCTGGGACCATATGAGGTGAATTGAAAACTGCTCAGCCATCACCTCTAGAGACAAGCGGCAGTTATCCAATGACTTCATACACGAAGTCATCGAAACTAGGGACTTAATAGCCGCTCGGCTGTTTGAGTAGATTCTTATTCCGAACTTGTAGGTGTCTTTTTGTTATTAAAGCCTCCTGGATAACATGTGGAGTATTCACAGTTGCAAGTTAAGGACACAATGTACATGGCCTATTTCTACGTCTACCAAGAGCCTCAAAGGAGCAGAAGAAGTGTTCTACTGATTCCAGCTCTTCTTCGCCTTTGCAGCTTCTGCAAAAATCATGCCTTGGAACATTCAATCTAGTTGCATGTGTTCAAACAAGCCAGTGCCCAGTGATCGCTCTGATAACTGCCGAACACTGCGACCGTTTGAGTCCGCAGAGCAGAGATATTTTGGGTCAATTTTAGGCCATATCTGCCGACTGATTGTGCAGTGGGGTGTGTTATATCACAATCTTTGTGCGTGAGAGCTAAATAGTTCCCTTGTTTGTAGCTTGAAAGTGATCATAGGCATACGAATATCATCCTTATTCGGTAGGTGGGTAGAGGTCGTGCCCTGTCTGCCCAATTCATCTACTATTTCGTTGCCTGTAATATTTGGTGTCCTGGCACCCAAATGAGGCTAATAACTAACTGCTGTGCCATCACTTGAATAAATTTGCGGCAGTTATTGACTGTTATCGAGTTGGAGGTTAGTGCTCGAAGTGAATTAATGGCTGCCTGGCTATCCGAAAGATATGTTTACCGCTCCGGTGTCCAGACCGATGTTGCGCAAGCTGATCAAAGCCTCGTTAATGGCAAGGATGTCTGCTTGAAAGTCGGAAAGACTGCCGAACTATAAAAAACTTTCGATTGCCAAATTTGGTAACGATATCTTTATAAACAAACGAATTATTCTTCTAAAACCTTTATTTTTTTTCGAGGTCTTCTGAAACACCCCTATAGGAGCTATACAATTTAACCCCGATATCAAAAAAATAAACTAAACTTGTCTCCTATGGAATAATATGGGATCTAATGTGAAAGTTTGGTTACTCTAGCTCTTACTATCTCTGAGATCTAGGCGTTCAAACGGACAGACGGACGGACAGACGGACATGGGTATATCGACTTCTCTATTCACCCTGATCATATTTTAGGTAACTTTGGGGTGTCTCCGACGACTCCGTCTATATGTTACATACATTTTCGGCTTGCACAAACTTAATATACCCTTTGTACCATACGGTACAGGGTATAAAAACATTCAATACGAAAACGCTTGTATACTTTATAGAAGAGGTTTGAAATTAAAACTAAACATGTTATGATAAAGAACTTAGGAATACTTTTTTTTCGAGAAAAATGGTACAATGTATTCAACAGAGTTGGAAAAAAGTGAATCCGTCACTCTGAACAAATTAGTTTTATTTATCACATACACAAGGCAAGCTAAAGGTTTCATGTTTAAATTAAACGTTTGAGGTTATTTAACAGTATTCGAGAAATTATCGTATTAAACGTGTTCCCAATAATATTCGTGCTTGTTCCTTGGATAAGCCTAAGGCGACTGACTCCGAATTTCGGTAGTAAATTTTATTAATAACGACTCGCCGTATATGTTTCCATAATGGAATGGCAAACCTTACTGAAGAGAAATGTCAAGAGAGCGGAAAAAATTATGGCGTCGTTTGCTGTCCCTATCGGTCTACTTTTTTTGTAGCGTCCCTACTGAAAAATGTATTAAATGTTTAATATGTTTATTAAACGTTTATTTAGAAATAACTCATAAAAATATATTTTTATCACAATTGACGTTTAGCCGCAAGTATGCGAGATCTTGGTAGACGGCACTGACTAAGACTATGCAAACGATATTGCATTTCCGGCTGTAAAATCTTTTTGAAGAGCTTCTTCTTCGTCTGCTTAGCTGAGTCTAAATCAATAACATCGCCTCGGTCATCCGTATTTAAGGCTTCACCCTCGGCACACTCCGGACACTCTTGGGTCAAAACAATATCATTAATATCGGTCACCGGTTCACAAATCTTCTCAATGCTTTTAACTAAATATTCAGTAGGGTCTTCCGAACGGCGCTCCGTAATGAAAACGCTTGAAACTGTTTCATACATGCGTTGCTCAATCATTTTGAGGAAACGACGTGTATTTACAAGATTAACATTTGTATGATCGCCCAACAATTTGGACAAAGGTTCTGTATCTACTGTGGCCATCTCGCATATAGATTGGATACCATTTACCAAATTTTGTAGCTTTTCATCATTCTTATCGCGCACCTTTTTTAACAACGCATTAGATTCTTGTCTTTCGCTTAGCTCCTTTTCAAGTGTTACTAGAGTTTTTAGTTGCTTCTCATACTTATTATCATTTCCTTCCTTAAGCGCAGTTATTTCCTCGAATAGGCGATCCACAGAGTTATTGAGTAGTTTTATGTGATAGATCATTTCGTTTCCATTATTAAGAAAGGAAAAGTAAACGCTGTCTTGATGCTCCAACTTTTGAATCATCTCATCCAAACTGGCTGAGTGTGTATAGTTCAGAAGCTTCAGCAGCACACCATTGTACAGATCTATCTTCTGAGTAAGATTACTACGTATTTTTTCGCGCCGCTTATACTCCTTTGGTTGTAGATCTGCTAATTCGCGCGTCTTCATCTTACAGCGCAGAAAGGTTATGTTATCGGCATCAGAAGCCATTTTACGAGTAGCACCCTGCATTTCGATCTTGCGCATCTCACGAGCCTTTGCGCCATGTTCTTTCATATAGCCGGTCTTCTCGTATATCTCGGTACAGCCCTCGAAAGTTCTTACGACGAACTCTACCGTATCGAGTAAATACTTTTTATCATCATTGAGCTTGTGCACCATTTTCATGTAAGATTCATTGAAGTAATTGCGTTCTTTCAGTAAACATACGATTTCGTTCCGTAGCTCACCATTTTTCGCTGTTAAGGTGCACTCCTGCTGCACACTCACTTCCAAAGCGTTTTCCAATATCATCATTTTCTTGTCCAACTTTGCCTTATGCGCCTGATGCTGATTATCCGGTATAATGCGGCGATTTAAAGCATATGTCTCCTTGCCCACACGACTTATTTCACGATCCATATTAACTATGTCAGCCTTGAGTGCTTTTATTTCCTCTTCCAGTTTCTCGTAACAGTCCACAGAGCATTTGATCCGGTTTAAATAACGTTCGTTTTGCTTAACATGATTCTTACCGCTGGCTATCCAGACTTGAGCGCGCAGCTCATCCTTGTCATGCTCTAGCTTTTTGATGGTATTCCCACGGCTTTTTTCGAGGATGATATCTTTGCGCGACTTTACTTTGCCAGCCAGTGCGTTTTTGTACTCCCGCTGACGCTTGCCGAGCTCGCGATGATTCTTCTGATAGGTTTCCAGAAAGGCAGCTTTATCCGGTAGTTGAGCCATTTTAAATTAAAAATAAATTTTACTTTTTATTATTTTTACTGAAGTTCCTATTTGGTCGCTTGTGTTTGTTGATTTGAATAATTGTGAAGGAAAATCTTTACTGCCTGAGTTTTTGTTGAAAAGTCATAGCTTACTTTTGTTATAGAAAGTAAATGTAATACGGGGAGATGGGAAAAGATTTGCACTTAGCAGGCTGAAGTCCGGTTCTTCTTCTTCAAGTCCTTCAACCCCGGGTGGGGCATAGGGTGGCGACAAACTTCCTCCATTCTTCCCGATCTGCGGCCAGATACTTCAGCTGTGACTGCTTCGGCTAATACTGTTGATTTCCAAGTAGTTCTTGGTCTACCAACTCACCGTGTACCTTGAGGATTCCATTCGAAAGACTGCTTCACGATGCTGTCATTTGGTCTCCTCAACGTGTGGCCAATTCAGCGCTACTTCCGCTGTCCAATTTCGACATTCAAAAGCTTTTGACTCGTTATGCGACTTATTCACATATAATTCAAGTTTTTAAGAAATCGCGTAACTCATATATTAATGTTTAAAGAACATAAGTAAGAAAAAGAATCGGTCAAGATTTAGTTGGTTTTATGAAATTTATAATAAAAATAAATACTAAAACTTTCATTTGTTTGTGTATTCCAGGCCCAATGCAAGCACATTCAAATAACTAAGTAAACGAAAGTTCCTTTCTGTCGAACCTCATTGCGGCTTGGGGCGTTACGTCACCACTACATTGCGTCATCTCCCCTTCTGCGAAATTCATATTCTTCATATAAATGGGGTCGCATCTTTGCAGCGCTTGCAAATAATCGAAGATCATCGTATATGCAATATGACGTACATTTGGAAAGTACGTTGTGCCTTGAATGTGATAGCTGCAAGTCTCGTCCCGCATCCAATGTCGTGGCTTCATCCAGGGCTCACGATGGTTCCTTAGATAGCCCTTGAGTTTTTTTTAGATCGCCACGAGATATCGCTTGCAAGGAGTTAAATACCATTCTCTCTTCAATTGCTTGAAGGATTTCCTGGTTCTTTTTGCACAGTGATTTATTTCGTATTGTTTTGACAAATCTTTAAATAAATCGCAAAATAGTTAAACTTCATCAACATTTATTTCGTCTCCTTCCAAATATGCACCTTCGGAAGCAATACACATATGCCAATGCTTCTTCCAATATTCGAAACATTTTTTATAGGCGTTGGCCGGGATGCCGTTCAGCGCTCTCGTCGCATTCTGTTTTATGGTCGGTATGGAGTCAATACGGGTTCCCCGGAGTGGCAATTTTAGTTTTGGAAAGAGGAAAAAGTCATACGGCGCCAGATCTGGACTGTACGGTGCCTGGTCGATGGTATTTATCGAGTGTTTTTGACTTAAATACGTTCACAATCGTGGCTCGATGAGATGGTGCGTTATTGTCTTGCAAAATCCACGAATTGTCTGCCCACAGTTCCAACCGAATACGCCTCAAAACAGTCACTACTCAATACTCCTTATTGACCGTTTGTCCTTCAGGAACGTATTCACCAAGAATATCGTTGTATGAGAAAGTTTTTGTTACAATGTAAATTCGAAAAATGAAGTTAGGGACTTAAAATTTTGTAGTGATATTTATAAAAAATATGACAAATTTTAAATCGATCAGACTACACCCTTCTTTAACGCCCGTATAAGTTTAGATAGTTTTTGAGTCTATAGAGCTAAAAATTATTATAAAATCATATGTAAATATTCATCATTTGTATGTATATATTCCTATACACATATAATTGCCACTGACGTTCTAACTCCCTTAGGCCAAAAATAGGCCCGTTGTGATACCGCTACAGTAAGCCATTCACCAATCTTCCCCAATTAAGAGGTCCCCTATATAAGGTGAGACAGCCATCCGGCAGCCTGAATTAACCTTAAAAGGTATTTTGGACTCTGTTCAGAGAGCTGAGATAATTCATCAAAAAAAGTTGAATTTAGGAACCTGAATCTATTACTTTCCAGCCCAAGGCAATGACAGAAAAAGTGTTCCACTGTCTCCAGCTTCTCCTCATCGCCACCGCTTCTACAGAAGTTATGGTGGCGAGCATTTCCCACCAGCCAGTGTCCTGTGATAGCACGGATAACAGTTGAGCACTGAAATAGATATTCAGACAGCAAAGTTCTTTGGTTCGGCCAGGTTTGCCTCGAGATCCTACACGTGTTGAATTGAAAACTGCTCAGCCATCACCTCTAGAGACAAGCGGCAGTTATCCAATGACTTCATACACGAAGTCATCGAAACTAGGGACTTAATAGCCGCTCGGCTGTTTGAGTAGATTCTTATTCCGAACTTGTAGGTTTCTTTTTGTTATTAAAGCCTCCTGGATAACATGTGGAGTATTCACAGTTGCAAGTTAAGGACACAATGTACATGGCCTATTTCTACGTCTACCAAGAGCCTCAAAGGAGCAGAAGAAGTGTTCTACTGATTCCAGCTCTTCTTCGCCTTTGCAGCTTCTGCAAAAATCATGCCTTGGAACATTCAATCTAGTTGCATGTGTTCAAACAAGCCAGTGCCCAGTGATCGCTCTGATAACTGCCGAACACTGCGACCGTTTGAGTCCGCAGAGCAGAGATATTTTGGGTCAATTTTAGGCCATATCTGCCGACTGATTGTGCAGTGGGGTGTGTTATATCACAATCTTTGTGCGTGAGAGCTAAATAGTTCCCTTGTTTGTAGCTTGAAAGTGATCATAGGCATACGAATATCATCCTTATTCGGTAGGTGGGTAGAGGTCGTGCCCTGTCTGCCCAATTCATCTACTATTTCGTTGCCTGTAATATTTGGTGTCCTGGCACCCAAATGAGGCTAATAACTAACTGCTGTGCCATCACTTGAATAAATTTGCGGCAGTTATTGACTGTTATCGAGTTGGAGGTTAGTGCTCGAAGTGAATTAATGGCTGCCTGGCTATCCGAAAGATATGTTTACCGCTCCGGTGTCCAGACCGATGTTGCGCAAGCTGATCAAAGCCTCGTTAATGGCAAGGATGTCTGCTTGAAAGTCGGAAAGACTGCCGAACTATAAAAAACTTTCGATTGCCAAATTTGGTAACGATATCTTTATAAACAAACGAATTATTCTTCTAAAACCTTTATTTTTTTTCGAGGTCTTCTGAAACACCCCTATAGGAGCTATACAATTTAACCCCGATATCAAAAAAATAAACTAAACTTGTCTCCTATGGAATAATATGGGATCTAATGTGAAAGTTTGGTTACTCTAGCTCTTACTATCTCTGAGATCTAGGCGTTCAAACGGACAGACGGACGGACAGACGGACATGGGTATATCGACTTCTCTATTCACCCTGATCATATTTTAGGTAACTTTGGGGTGTCTCCGACGACTCCGTCTATATGTTACATACATTTTCGGCTTGCACAAACTTAATATACCCTTTGTACCATACGGTACAGGGTATAAAAACATTCAATACGAAAACGCTTGTATACTTTATAGAAGAGGTTTGAAATTAAAACTAAACATGTTATGATAAAGAACTTAGGAATACTTTTTTTTCGAGAAAAATGGTACAATGTATTCAACAGAGTTGGAAAAAAGTGAATCCGTCACTCTGAACAAATTAGTTTTATTTATCACATACACAAGGCAAGCTAAAGGTTTCATGTTTAAATTAAACGTTTGAGGTTATTTAACAGTATTCGAGAAATTATCGTATTAAACGTGTTCCCAATAATATTCGTGCTTGTTCCTTGGATAAGCCTAAGGCGACTGACTCCGAATTTCGGTAGTAAATTTTATTAATAACGACTCGCCGTATATGTTTCCATAATGGAATGGCAAACCTTACTGAAGAGAAATGTCAAGAGAGCGGAAAAAATTATGGCGTCGTTTGCTGTCCCTATCGGTCTACTTTTTTTGTAGCGTCCCTACTGAAAAATGTATTAAATGTTTAATATGTTTATTAAACGTTTATTTAGAAATAACTCATAAAAATATATTTTTATCACAATTGACGTTTAGCCGCAAGTATGCGAGATCTTGGTAGACGGCACTGACTAAGACTATGCAAACGATATTGCATTTCCGGCTGTAAAATCTTTTTGAAGAGCATCTTCTTCGTCTGCTTAGCTGAGTCTAAATCAATAACATCGCCTCGGTCATCCGTATTTAAGGCTTCACCCTCGGCACACTCCGGACACTCTTGGGTCAAAACAATATCATTAATATCGGTCACCGGTTCACAAATCTTCTCAATGCTTTTAACTAAATATTCAGTAGGGTCTTCCGAACGGCGCTCCGTAATGAAAACGCTTGAAACTGTTTCATACATGCGTTGCTCAATCATTTTGAGGAAACGACGTGTATTTACAAGATTAACATTTGTATGATCGCCCAACAATTTGGACAAAGGTTCTGTATCTACTGTGGCCATCTCGCATATAGATTGGATACCATTTACCAAATTTTGTAGCTTTTCATCATTCTTATCGCGCACCTTTTTTAACAACGCATTAGATTCTTGTCTTTCGCTTAGCTCCTTTTCAAGTGTTACTAGAGTTTTTAGTTGCTTCTCATACTTATTATCATTTCCTTCCTTAAGCGCAGTTATTTCCTCGAATAGGCGATCCACAGAGTTATTGAGTAGTTTTATGTGATAGATCATTTCGTTTCCATTATTAAGAAAGGAAAAGTAAACGCTGTCTTGATGCTCCAACTTTTGAATCATCTCATCCAAACTGGCTGAGTGTGTATAGTTCAGAAGCTTCAGCAGCACACCATTGTACAGATCTATCTTCTGAGTAAGATTACTACGTATTTTTTCGCGCCGCTTATACTCCTTTGGTTGTAGATCTGCTAATTCGCGCGTCTTCATCTTACAGCGCAGAAAGGTTATGTTATCGGCATCAGAAGCCATTTTACGAGTAGCACCCTGCATTTCGATCTTGCGCATCTCACGAGCCTTTGCGCCATGTTCTTTCATATAGCCGGTCTTCTCGTATATCTCGGTACAGCCCTCGAAAGTTCTTACGACGAACTCTACCGTATCGAGTAAATACTTTTTATCATCATTGAGCTTGTGCACCATTTTCATGTAAGATTCATTGAAGTAATTGCGTTCTTTCAGTAAACATACGATTTCGTTCCGTAGCTCACCATTTTTCGCTGTTAAGGTGCACTCCTGCTGCACACTCACTTCCAAAGCGTTTTCCAATATCATCATTTTCTTGTCCAACTTTGCCTTATGCGCCTGATGCTGATTATCCGGTATAATGCGGCGATTTAAAGCATATGTCTCCTTGCCCACACGACTTATTTCACGATCCATATTAACTATGTCAGCCTTGAGTGCTTTTATTTCCTCTTCCAGTTTCTCGTAACAGTCCACAGAGCATTTGATCCGGTTTAAATAACGTTCGTTTTGCTTAACATGATTCTTACCGCTGGCTATCCAGACTTGAGCGCGCAGCTCATCCTTGTCATGCTCTAGCTTTTTGATGGTATTCCCACGGCTTTTTTCGAGGATGATATCTTTGCGCGACTTTACTTTGCCAGCCAGTGCGTTTTTGTACTCCCGCTGACGCTTGCCGAGCTCGCGATGATTCTTCTGATAGGTTTCCAGAAAGGCAGCTTTATCCGGTAGTTGAGCCATTTTAAATTAAAAATAAATTTTACTTTTTATTATTTTTACTGAAGTTCCTATTTGGTCGCTTGTGTTTGTTGATTTGAATAATTGTGAAGGAAAATCTTTACTGCCTGAGTTTTTGTTGAAAAGTCATAGCTTACTTTTGTTATAGAAAGTAAATGTAATACGGGGAGATGGGAAAAGATTTGCACTTAGCAGGCTGAAGTCCGGTTCTTCTTCTTCAAGTCCTTCAACCCCGGGTGGGGCATAGGGTGGCGACAAACTTCCTCCATTCTTCCCGATCTGCGGCCAGATACTTCAGCTGTGACTGCTTCGGCTAATACTGTTGATTTCCAAGTAGTTCTTGGTCTACCAACTCACCGTGTACCTTGAGGATTCCATTCGAAAGACTGCTTCACGATGCTGTCATTTGGTCTCCTCAACGTGTGGCCAATTCAGCGCTACTTCCGCTGTCCAATTTCGACATTCAAAAGCTTTTGACTCGTTATGCGACTTATTCACATATAATTCAAGTTTTTAAGAAATCGCGTAACTCATATATTAATGTTTAAAGAACATAAGTAAGAAAAAGAATCGGTCAAGATTTAGTTGGTTTTATGAAATTTATAATAAAAATAAATACTAAAACTTTCATTTGTTTGTGTATTCCAGGCCCAATGCAAGCACATTCAAATAACTAAGTAAACGAAAGTTCCTTTCTGTCGAACCTCATTGCGGCTTGGGGCGTTACGTCACCACTACATTGCGTCATCTCCCCTTCTGCGAAATTCATATTCTTCATATAAATGGGGTCGCATCTTTGCAGCGCTTGCAAATAATCGAAGATCATCGTATATGCAATATGACGTACATTTGGAAAGTACGTTGTGCCTTGAATGTGATAGCTGCAAGTCTCGTCCCGCATCCAATGTCGTGGCTTCATCCAGGGCTCACGATGGTTCCTTAGATAGCCCTTGAGTTTTTTTTAGATCGCCACGAGATATCGCTTGCAAGGAGTTAAATACCATTCTCTCTTCAATTGCTTGAAGGATTTCCTGGTTCTTTTTGCACAGTGATTTATTTCGTATTGTTTTGACAAATCTTTAAATAAAACGCAAAATAGTTAAACTTCATCAACATTTATTTCGTCTCCTTCCAAATATGCACCTTCGGAAGCAATACACATATGCCAATGCTTCTTCCAATCTTCGAAACATTTTTTATAGGCGTTGGCCGGGATGCCGTTCAGCGCTCTCGTCGCATTCTGTTTTATGGTCGGTATGGAGTCAATACGGGTTCCCCGGAGTGGCAATTTTAGTTTTGGAAAGAGGAAAAAGTCATACGGCGCCAGATCTGGACTGTACGGTGCCTGGTCGATGGTATTTATCGAGTGTTTTTGACTTAAATACGTTCACAATCGTGGCTCGATGAGATGGTGCGTTATTGTCTTGCAAAATCCACGAATTGTCTGCCCACAGTTCCAACCGAATACGCCTCAAAACAGTCACTACTCAATACTCCTTATTGACCGTTTGTCCTTCAGGAACGTATTCACCAAGAATATCGTTGTATGAGAAAGTTTTTGTTACAATGTAAATTCGAAAAATGAAGTTAGGGACTTAAAATTTTGTAGTGATATTTATAAAAAATATGACAAATTTTAAATCGATCAGACTACACCCTTCTTTAACGCCCGTATAAGTTTAGATAGTTTTTGAGTCTATAGAGCTAAAAATTATTATAAAATCATATGTAAATATTCATCATTTGTATGTATATATTCCTATACACATATAATTGCCACTGACGTTCTAACTCCCTTAGGCCAAAAATAGGCCCGTTGTGATACCGCTGCAGTGAGCCATTTCGGCAGTCTTCCCCACTTGAAAAGTCCCCTATATGAGGTGAGAAAGCCATCCGGCAGCCTGAATTAACCTTAAAAGGTATTTTGGACTCTGTTCAGAGAGCTGAGATAATTCATCAAAAAAAGTTGAATTTAGGAACCGGAATCTTTTCCTGCCCTGCCCTGGGCAATGACAGAAAAAGTGTTCCACTGTCTCCAGCTCCTCCTCATCGCCACAGCTTCCACAGAAGTTATGGTGGGAAGCATTTAATCTGGAAGCGTAATTTCCCACCGGCCAGTGTCCTGTGATAGCACGGATAACAGTTGAGCACTGGAATAGAGATTAAGACAGCAAAGTTCTTTGGTTCGGCCAGGTTTGCTGCGAGATCCTACATGTGTTCGATGTCCGATTCCACGTTTTATTTGCACAGAGACCAAAAAAATTTCGTATTCCCTATGTCCTAGGACCGATATGAGGTGAATTGAAAACTGCTCAGCCATCTCCTCCAGAGACTTGCGGCAGTTATTCACTGGTTTCATGCACGAAGTCATCGAAGCTATGGGCTTTATAGCCGCTTGGCTGTCCGAGATACAGATGTTCTTATTCTGTACTATTAGGTTTCTTATTGTTGTCAAAGCCTCCTGGATTGCAGTTACCTTTGCCTGAAAGACACTGCAGTGATCCGGGAGTCTGAAAGCAGTTCGATCGTTGAGTTCTTCTACATAAATGCCTCCGCCACACATCATCTAGCTTGGAGCCATCCGTGTATATCTTTAGTGAGCCAGCTGGGTCTGGTACGCCTGTCTTCCACTCCTCCCTGTTTGGAATATAGGCTCTGAATTTGGTTGTTAAATGTTCCTGTGGTATGCAGTAGTTCGGGAATAAATGGGTTCCCCTTAAGAATCTTTGCATGACCAAAATCTTGGTCATTCCATTGCGAGACGGTAAATCCTACCATATATTTTTAATAAAACGAGACTTTTGTGGACATTGCAAATGCTTTTGACCGCTCATATATAATGCTAAATTGAGAATCTCTAGATTGAAGCTAAACTATAAATTTTAAAGACGGGGTTCAATAAAAAAAAATTTAAGAATGTAATCATTTCTCTAGAAAATTGCAGGAAGTTGAAAACGTTTATGCTGATCAATAATATATATATTATTATTATATATGTTTTTATAAACAAACGAATTATCCATCTAAAAATTTGATTTTTTTTCCGAGGTCCTCTGAAACACCCCTTTGGGAGCTATATAATGTAACCCCGATATCAAAAAGGTAAAATAAACTTGTCTCCTACTGAATAATAAGGGATCTAATGTGAAAGTTTGGTTACTCTAGCTCTTACCATCTCTGGGATCATACGGACAGACGGACATAGGTTTATCGATTTCTCTAGTAACCCTGATCATACTTTAGGTAACTTTGGGGGGTCTCCGTCGACTCCTTTTGTATGTTACATACATTTTCGGCTTGCAAAATCTTAATATACCCTTTGTACCATACGGTACAGGGTATAAAAATCCTTTTCATATGTTCCAGGTTTTTTATCGATTCTTTGTACCATAAAGCTGCACTCAATTGTGTTAAAACCAACCGCAAGTTAAATTTTTTTTATATCTTTTGTCGAACCGATCATTTCTAGAGTTGGAAATTTTTTTCTATATCAAAAAAGAGTATTAACAAGTTTTAATTATGGCAATAATGCACTAACATACATGCGTATTCATCTACATACATATAATATGTTTAAACGTACATACATATGTACGTTATATACAGTGTTTATTTGAGCACATACATATACAAATAATGCACATCTCTGTGCTCAGCTGTTTTTGTTGTTTCTTTTGGGATTTTTTCAATAAATAGTTTTGCGTTGACGCGTGATTTTTGTTTTGGTCTCGTTTCAACATTTTTACTTCTTCTTCATGAGCGCGCAACCGACATACAAATGTATGTGCATATGTGTGTATGTATTTGTTTACATTGCTGCTGCTAAAGCGACAGCAACAAAAAACGAGAACAACAATAACAACAAAAACAATCATATCGTCAGCCAGAAGAGTACAAAAATAAACTTTACATAGCATCATTTTTCTGCTTCTGTCTGCTTTGCTCTGCTGTCACATCAATATGTTTTTTATGCTTGTATTGTTGTTCTTATTGTATTACTGCACACAGAACTTTCATTAGTTGGGTGCAGCTACTTGCACGCATTATTTGGCTGGCTTTCTTTCTATGTTTAGTTACAGCTCTCCCTTTCACATCATCAATGGCGGCGTTATACGGTTATGCACACACATACATGCATATGTAACTGTTAGCTGCATGCCAAGCATTCTTATTGATGTCATCATACATACATACATGCATACATATGTACATATGTATTTGATCTGCTTAAATTTATTTTTATTGTTACATATTTTTATTTTTGCAAATTATTTTTAGTACATGTTGGTTTCTATTAATAGCGGCTTCGTCGTAGTAAAGCAGTTCACGGCAACGTGACGCTGACGCCGATGTTGACGGTGATGTTGACGTTGGCTTCGGCAGTGAAGTCGCTGTCGTTAGTGCAAATGTAATTCTTTTGTTATTGTAAAATTTATATGTATGCATAAATACATATGTATGTATGTACAAAGAGTTGAGTTAATACGCTACGCATTAGTTCTTATGACCATGTTATTAAAGTCATTTAAGGAACTACATACGGCTCATTTACAAGAAGAGTATCATAGCTCAAAAAATGGGGTTTTCGAGTTAATACTACTACAACTATGAATTCTGGACTCCTAAGTGGAGCATAGAGTCTCGCATTTCCAATTTCTGCTTCGATTGTACGCCTCCACGTACTAGCTGGCGCCCCGAGACGTCTAGAATCTTGTGGGTTCCATCGGAGAACTTGTCGGGCGATGTTGTTATTTGGTCGTTTGATCTCATACGCTACTTATGTTTGCTCGGTGCGTGACCATAATTCATTGTTTGATATTCTTTGGGGCCACCAAATTCACAGAATTCTTCTTAGACACCGGCTTACAAACACCTGAATCTGAGAGTTTATGTTGGGTGTTTCCTTCCAGGATGCGCACCCGTAAAAGAGTGCAGACTTCACGTTAGAGTTGAATATGCGAACTTTCGCTTTGGTGGTAAGTTGACTAGATTCCCATAGGGGGCTCAATTGTGCAAAAGCAGATCTCGCCCGCACCGCTTCGGTTAGTAACTACGCTGCCCAGGTACAGAAAGGATCGAACGCTATCCAACCTTTCATTCTGTAATGTAATATTGGGATCCGTAGTGACGTTTTTTGACTATTAATTTCCAATCCAACTTTACGCGAGCAGTTGTTGATTTTTTCGAGATTGTCTTGGAGATCATAGCACTTATGGCATAATAAACATAGATCGTCTGCGTATTCAAGATCTTTTTAAATGATTAAACGGGCTCCATTGTATGCCTTTGCGTCCCGTGAATGAAGATCTAAGTACCTCGTCTAAAGCCAACACGAAGAGTAAAGGCGATAGCACGCATCCTTGCCTAACTCCAGGAAAGTAGACCAGAATGCCTAACCCTACATGTGAAATTATTGTATGTGGCTTTGATCATGTTGATAATATTTTCTGGCATGCCTCGGTTGAGTAAAGTGCTCCACAGAAAAGGGCATTTCAGGCTATTAAACGCTTTCTTAAAATCAACGAAGGCTCAAAGATATTGCGAACTGTATTTATTAAGTCTATACAGGAACGGTTTTGTCGAAAACTAAATTGGTTTTCCCGTAGCGTACCTTTCACAGCAAGAGATATGCGGTTTATAGTCAGTGACGTTAAAGATTTGCTCGGAACCGAATGAAGTGTTATCCTTCTATTATTATTATTAATTCCGTACTCCTTTAGGAGCTTAAGGATGCAACAAAAGTCTTCCAGCTATTTTTATTTTGCGCAATTTGTCTCAACTCGTTAAACGATTTGCACGTTTCGTTTTCCCTTCTCCTGGTTCTCTGCGGGTTCCAAGTTAGCACAGCATGCGGGACGTCATCATAGGGCTTGTCTTTCCTCTATAATTGTTACAATTTGAGGCGTCATCTTTCTTGAGAATCTTAACAAGAATACCTTCGTTCCAGCTTCTTGGAAGTATTTCGGTTCTCTATATCTTCTGTAAGATAGGTAACCAGGTGTTCGCTGTTGCATCAGGATCACACTTTAAAAACTCAGCATGAACCTTATCTCTCCCAGGGGCTTTGTTGTTCGTAAGTGTCCTAATAATAGCTAGAATTTAATTTTTCGTCGGCGGACCAATGTTAACACCATGAAAGATTGGTGGCTCAGTCGGTGTCTCTGGATGTTCTTCGAACTCTTCTAAGCCCAGCGGATTGTTAAGAACTTCGCAAAAATAGTCAGCCCAACGTCTTAGTTGCTCATCTTCATTTGTGAGAAAGCAACCGTCCTTCGCCCGGATTGGTTTTTCATTACGACAACTTGATGCAGATGGTTCTCTGGTAATGGAATATAGCTTTTTGAGTTAATAATATAGATTTATTCGTTGTGCATTGTTGGAAAATTTCTTATTGATATCAAAAATACTTTCCGTGTGAGAAGAGAATATAGAATTTATTTCAACGAACTTTTTATGAAATTGTAGAGTCAATGAACACTTGAAATGCACTTTCTACAAAATGGTATTTTTTGAGATATGACGTTCTTCTTGTAAGTGAGCAATATGTTAGAGGTTCAATCCGCCGGTTTTACTTTTATAAGACACAATTTAAAAAAAAAAAACCGCCGTAATTTCGGAATTATGAAAGAATATCGCTTCACAACATGGGTTTGTAAAACGTCGGTCCACTTCTACTAACCTTTTAGAACTTTCGCCTCTTATTAATCTTGCTTTTGCGGGGAACAAAAAGACTGATGCCATTTATACTGACTTTAGTAAAGCATTTAACTCGGTAAACCATAGTCTTCTCTTTATTAAACTGTCTCGTCTGTGGTTTCTGTCTTGCCTTTTAAGTTGGATGTCGTCATATTTATCCAATCGAGTCCAAAAGGTAGTTTTTAAAGGCTGCAAATTTACAGAAATTAAGCTCATGTCAGGGGTACCTCGAGGTAGCCATCTGGGCCCTCTTCTTTTTAATTTATTTTTTAATGATCTTCCTCAAGTAATCAAATCTTCTCGCATTCTTATGCATGCGGATGATGTCAAAATCTGTCTGTCCTATTCCAATAATTCTAAGCACTTACTTCTTCAGCATGATTTTGATAACATGTAATCTTGGTGCGATATCAATCAACTCTTTTTCAACAATTAAAAATATAATGTAATGACGTTTTATCGTTCTGCTCCTTATTTGGCGTCTTACTCTTTAGAATCTTCAACCTTAGAACGCATCGAAAGTGTGTCCGACCTTGGTGATTTGTTCGTTCATAACCTTAAATTTTATAACCATATTTGCAACATCGTCAATAAAGCTAGAGGTGCTTTTGCTTTTCGTTGGTCTAAAGAGTTTAACGATCCTTACACAACCAAACCTCTTTATATCTCTCTAAAATAGGACGGACTATTTTAGAATTATGTTCCTGCGTTTGGAGCCCTCAATACTATGTTTATCAAGACATGATTGAGTCTGTACAAAAGCAATTTCTCCTTTTTGCGCTTCCGGTTTAAACTTGGACCCATATACTACGACTACCGCTATATTCTGATAGGCTTTGCCTTATAAAATTGCCTTCCTTAAATCATCGCAGAACATGCCATGGCGTTTTATTCTTGCATAAGCTGTTACTCGGTCTTATCGATTCCAATGTACTGCTTAGCAAAGTTACTTTTGTCATACATTCTAGAGTAACTCATAATTTTCGACCTTTAGCCTTACAATTTTGTAGATCTTATTATGCTTTAGACGATCCTTTCCGTGTCTTATGCTCTAACTAACCGCTGTAGCCGCTGTTAACCTGCAGACAGACGCTACCGGTTGGACTGTTCTTTGCTTCGATGCTCACCCTTAACTTTATCGGCTTGGGAGGCCCTACCGGTAACTAGGTTACTGCCGACATCGCTCGCAGGATCATTGCACTTACTGAGACTCCTCATCGCGACAAGATGACAACCCTCGAGGAGGAATTAGCTATACCTTCTATTTTTCTTTTCTAAATAAATTTACTTTTTTTTCTATAAGATAAGGTGTTCTAGTTGTACTCCTCCAATAAATAAATAAAATCACCAATCTTCGTTCAACATTTTCTACCGAAAAGTGATTCTTTTTTCACTAGAGTTGAAAAACGTGATAATCACGTACCCAGACTATAATGCTTTACCATAATTCTCTAGAGTTGTCACCAACATCCCACTCTTTTCATCGACGGTTCTATAAATATCCCAGACCACTTTGGCTATGCACACACTTTATTGAATCACACTGGATTCAGTTGCCGCCAATCCGAATGTTTACGACTGCATTAATTTTCACTCTTGTTTGTTTAGCCATTTGCATTCATTCGAAACTGTAGTTTACCATTCATGACAATCAGTCGCATTCATAATTCAAATTTGAGTGAGTGAGTGAGTATCCCCAGTAGTGGATGGGTTTATAAATACTTGCATGCATGATTAAGTGTGCTCCATTGTTGTCGCTGCATTGACGTCATTGACAGCAGCGGCGGCGTCAGCAGCGGCAGCGTCAGTGCAGTAACAACAACAACAACAGAGACACAACAACAATGACACAACAGGTAAACAGGTGTATGTAAAAAAAAGACAGAAAACTTACATTTGTCGCACTGCTCTGCTGCAAGCATATCTAAGTAAGTACATAATGTATCAGTGTATTTTGTTTTGTTTTTAATTGCGCCATGCTTGACCTCTTCATTTTTGCACTTGCACTTTGTCTTGGGGTTCAATTTCACTTTGTGTGCACATTTTTGACTTGAATTTTTAATACTCTAATTTCGCAATTATGCTTAGTTGGATGCGAGGAAACTCTAGACGTAGGTTCATATCGGGTTTTTCAAGAGGGACAGGCAACAAAACCAA
>JBAMAX010004845.1:0-12751 GCA_037043745.1 Chymomyza amoena
ATAATAAATCAGTTAGCTTATACAAAATCAAAAATAAAAGATTTCATGTCTTTGACCAACAAATTTTCCAAGCAATGGTCGGTTCTATCCATCCCATGGGCCTGTGGCTCACACGTACAGTGTTTTATACAAAACGCATGCATGTGTGCGTACGTTACAGCGGCACAGAATATTCGTTTGTATTGATAAAAATGCAAATGAAAATATTTGCGCAAAACGACTGCAAGATTTGTTGTTGTCAAAACGCAACCCGATTGAAATTGTTGCTACTAATTGTTGTTGCTTGATTTTTTGTTGAATAAAAATCGAGAGCGTAACTAGGCCGCTCTTCATTTTATGCTCAAGGTCAGCGAGGCTGCATTTCAATTGTTCTTGCATTTGTTACTCTCTTGGCTAGACACCTAAAGAGAGTGACCAAAATTGCTTTTCGTTTTAGCAGCTTCTTCATTTCTTTTAATCAGTCTATTTTTAGCTTTAAGCTGCGCGCATCGTGGTTTTTATTAGCGGGTGAATTATTATAGAAAACGAAGTGCAAAGCGTCGGTAATGTGCAAAATTTATATAAGAAAAATTGTGGTAAACTATTTAATTAATTTACATACATATTTAAATGTAATAATAATTAAAGTCATTGCAATTGCGTTGTTATGCACATTTAGTGTGAGGGTGCAGTGCGCAGCTGCAGCGGCAGCAGAGACATTTTTGAGTTGTTGTTTATGTGTTTTTTTTTTTATACTTTTTTTTTTGTGTTATTTTTGATCGTCGCCGTCGACGCGTCGTTGTGTGCATAAATCTTGCGTTCATTCATAATTCGTTTCTAATTACCTGTGTATTAGTTTATACAAATGCATTTACATTCTTTTATCTTGGGTAAGTTTCAAGTTACTAAATTTAACATTGCAGTAGTAAATACAGAAAATCAATGGCATGGGGCTCATTATTATTATTATTGGGGGTGTATAAGTGTGGTTGAGGACCGATTAGCAGTGCTGCTGCACCGGTTCTTGAAAGTTTATCTGCTAATTCATTACCAGGAATATTGTTGTGCCCTGGAACCCATCTACTTGTAAACTTATTCCTGGATCCTAAATTACACTAGTCGACGATGAAAAATCTCCAGAGATGAGACTTATATTTTATGTTAGGGCAATGTTTCAGTATTCAAAATCCGTATTTTTTATTATCCTGTTATAGCTTGTTTTTTTTTTAGGACTATTTTAGTAAAAAGGGACCTTTTTCAAAAAACGATTTCACATATGATGTCATAAGATCTGTATTAATTCGAATTTTTTCAAAACTTTTTTTTCTTCTTAAAAGCAGAGTAGAATACCTTTCCATAATGTCCCCAATCATAAAAATCGGTAGCCTAAAGAAAAAACTACAGCCATAAATGTGTGAACTAAAGGCAAAAAACACAACATTTTGGTGACTTTTTCTACAAATATCACTATTTTTTTCAGAAAAAGTCCTTGACACCTAAAAAGTTAGGCATTTTAAGTTATTGGTTATGATATGTAGATGCGATTTCTGTATAACTTTTTCTTTTTATGATAAAATATGACTGATTTATTGAATTTTTATTAAAAATGAAAAAAAAATATTTTTTTTTTTCGGTCGATTTTTTTTTGTCACTTTCAACTGAATTTAACCTTTAAAAAGTAGTTAATTTATCTATATTTGAATTTTTATAGAAAGTTTGAACATTACCTTCAAAATAAGCCCTTTTTCGTGAAATTCAAATTGTCTAATGAACAACAGCAGTTCGATGCATCACCGCAAGTATGCAAAAAATCATGATTTCACCAAAAATAGACCAATTTGTTTTATGATGTTGACAAAAATGGACTATACTTTCCGGTGTATTTCTTAAGAGCACCAAAAGACATTTAATTGCCAAACTTATTCATAAACACCCAAAAAAAAAGGAATTTTGAAACAAAAATGGTTATTTGATGAATCGTTCCTATGGGAGCTATATGATATAGTTAACGGTTCCGATCAAATATGGTACAGTGTTTGGGTACTTTTAAAAACTTCTCAATGCCAAATTTGGTTTCAATATCTTCAAAAACAAACGAAGCACAATGTATTTTGTTCAAAAAATGTGTTTTTAACCGATCGATCCTATGGGAGTTACATGATATAGTCAACCGATTCTGATTAAATTTGGTACAGTGCTTAGGTACTTAAAAAAACTACTGAATGCTAAATTTCTAAAATCTCTGCAAACAAACGAAACAGAACGAATTTTGATAAAAATTGTTTTCTGGCCAATTTTTACTAAAAATTTAATAAATCAAATTTGTGAAATTTGTCGACTAGTGTTATCCAGTGATGTTCTCACTTCTTTAACCAGCCTTGATGTAATCTTGGCTTTACTTATTGCTTTTATTGCTGCTTGACTATCAGACAAGATGGAAATAGCCTCTTCATGATAGTTCGTTTGCAGATTGAATTCTGCACATCTTCCAATAGCACAAGCCTTAGTTTGGAAAATGCTGGTGTGTCTGCCTAAAGGTTCAAAATATTTGGTTCTGGGTCCTACTACCCCCAGGCCACTTCCTTGATCAGTAAGTGATCCGTCTGTGTACCATTTTATTGTATGTGGTTTTATAGGGTGAACTGCCACAAGAGAGGTCCAAGCCTCTTTTGTGCTGAGTTTGGTATCAAAATATTGATTGAACCTGTACTCAGCAATCATTTCATCCCTTGGCTGCAGAAGCATAGGCATATCCTTTGCTAGATCTGCAGCATCTTTCTTGGTGAGGCTAAAGTTGTCCCCTACCCTCCCAATTCTTTTTAATGTGGCATTCCGCCACATGAAGACATGCTCTTCAGGCGTCTTCTTCCAAAATATTATGATTAAATGAAGAAATTTTGGAAACCTTAAACTGTTTCCAGTATTAGAAATAATATTAATTGATTTAATTCTTCTTAAGGGGCACACCTAGTGTGACAGCCTAAAAAAAAGGCCAATTTTGGGAATTAATAAAAAAAAAACTAGTGAATACATCTTTTTAAAATTTTCAGGGTAAATTTTTGAAATAAAATATTGAATATTTTTGAAATGACACGCGATCTCCGGCGGCGCCAAAAAAAGGTCCTCCACTGCTGAAGTGATTGCAGCCTTCTCCGTTGATAAAACGTAAAAAAAAATTTTCGTTAAACTAAAACATATTGTCTGTACGATGAACCTCGGGCATGTTGAAAAAAAAGTTAAATTTTTTCCAAAATTTTGGTCGTTTTTGGCCTGCCAAAATTCGATTTTTGATCAGATCAAAAAACTGGAGGTTCATCGTATGGAGAACTATATAGAGGAGATGCAAAAAAAATTTGATAGCGATCGGATCATTTGTCTTCGAGTAATCCCTCCAGCAAATTCGAAAAATGCTGTTTCGAAAAAAACGCGTTTAAGGGGCACACCTAGGGTGACAACCTAAAAAATTCCATTTTTGGGAATTAAAAAAAAAAACTAGTGAATCCATTTATTTCAAATTTTGGGGGTATATTTATACATGTTTTGAGAATACACAGTAAAATTTTTGAAATAAAATATTAAATATTTTTGAAATGACACGCGATCTCAGGTATATACCAACTATCTAACTGCCGAGCGGCTACTCTTTTAAATGGCTGTAACTCAAAAACTATTTAAGATATCGATTTAAAATTTTAGTCTGTTATTTTTAAAGGTATAACTTATCGAAATATGGAACAAAAAAAATTTTTTTGAAAATGTCACACTAGGTGTGCCCCTTAAACAACAGAATATACCAAACAAATAATTCGTACTCGTAGGTAAGTCGTAAAAAATAATGGAAGACTACAATAGTATACTTAAGAGAAAAGATTACTAGCAACAATGGACTACGACTCGAACGTACGATTAAAAAAGATCATATAATTTCACTTAAATTTCGCGAACATTTGACAATTTTGGAAATTTTTTTTTTCCGATTGAATTTTTAAGCTGTATAAAAATCTTACAGAAAATTACTTCATCCGTTGTGCTCTAAAATGTATGCATACTATTAGGGCCGTAGTCAGGATCGTCACTCAGGGGGCGCTCAAAAGTTTTCCAGGGGCGCTTGATAAAAGTCTTCGAGGGCGCCATGCTCAGCCGAGGGGGCGCTCAGCGCCCTTCGCGCCTACCTGGCTACGGCTCTGCATATTAAATACTAAGATTGTAAGTTTCATTAGTAATTAATTCATCAAACTGGTTTTATTCAAGTTGTCTGTCGCCTATTGACATCCTTAAAATTTAAATTTAATTTTTAAATTGCATTATTCCAGCTTGATCAAAACATTTGCAAAATGGTATCCGATTTCGGCAATAAAAAGACTTGATTAAAACAAAGAATAAATATTTTGCTGTTATCCATAAACATAGCATCAGTTTAGCAACCAGATTTTTTAACCTTTTTTTAGCTTTGCTCTTAAAGTCTAGAAGATTATAAATCATAGAAATCTGCTGTAACGCATTCACGCTGAAATCGTACAAATATTCAAAACAACGAAAATTGTTCTCCAAATTTAAATTTTGCAATTTATAAATATTTGATTTAATAAGAACCATTGCATAATTTTAAATTTTTTAAATTATTTCAAATTGACATTAATTTTATCTTAGCAGCCGTCGTGGCCGTTAATTATTAACAAAAATAGAGTGTACACACTCGCTGGCAAAACTTAGAAACAGCTAAAAGCTCTAAGCATGGGCCAAAAAGATGCACCTTACTAAAATAAAACAACAAATTTTTAATTTTTTTAAAAAGTACAAATTGCAAATGCATCAAAGTTAGCCAAGAAAATAAAGAGGTTTGTTAGTTGATATATTAATAAATAAAAATTCTTTGTGCTTTTTTATAAGCATATCCAAAAAAGCTTTTACATTGTAACTAAACACAAGAAGTTACCTAGTAAATCCGTAAGATGGCGCTTGGCATCAAAGTGGTAGCAAGATGGTGCCGCTTAGTCTTTTGAAAAAAGCTACCCACTTTCTGATATAAAGTTTTGAAGCGAGTTTGAGGTTGTAGGTTTTTTACACCACCTGGATTCCCATGACGAAGTATATTTGAAGTATTTTAATATTGGCTCCGTTCCCGTAAAGTGCATTTAGTGGGATACTCAAACATGCTATAAAAATTAGTTTTATATTTCTGAGAACTGAAAATTCGTTTTATTGTTTTAGAGTTATAAAGCCTCAGGCTAAAGGCTCAATAAATAAAGTTGCAACTCGACTTAAAAGTCGTATATGAAAACCGAGGTCCAGATGTCCTAACTCTAACTAGACAAATTGTTCAAAAATATAATGTAGGCAAAAATAGCGAAAAAAATCCAATAATTCTTGCTAAGGTAAAAAAAACAGCTGACCCAAGTGGCACGCTCATTTGCAGCCTTTAAATATTTAAACATTTAGGGTAATCATGCTGGCTAAGTAGTTGAAAGGTTGACTGTTGCAACAAATGAATATACAAGGTTGAGTTTCAACGCTTAACCTAAACTTTCCGCAATGCAGAGCCTTTTATACTTCCTAGCTGTTGAGTTGTACTTGAGTGTTGCAAAATACTGTAGCTTTCGTCTTTATTTTAGTCATTTTGTGAAGCAAACAGCAACGAGTTTCTTTATCATTGACAAAGACCCACACAATAAATAAAAATGTAAAGTGAATTTTGATCATACTTATTTAGTTTATTTTAAAAAATAAAGTTTTATATATTTAATTTACTGAAAACTTTTACTTACATAATTTGTTGCATTATGAATTAAAGCGCCAAATGTAAATTTGGCAAACTTACTATACAAAAAAGATCCAAAAGGAATTCACGCCTTAGCATGTGTGCAACGTTGCTCCACCCATCAGTAAGCGTGAATACCCAAAGTAAGTAATTGTTACCCAACTAAAAGTTACACAAGGCTCAATAATTTAATTTTTGAATTTTTTATCGATTATTAAACAATTTAAATAAACAACTTTACAAAATAATAAAATTTACGTTCGAAAAATTTTATATGAAGGGATACTGTAACATTTGACATAAATAAGTTCCTAAGATAATCAATGGGTAATTCACTTCTCTACAATATGGTACGAAAATAATCAAAATCAGTTTAGTACAGCCAGAGATATTTGTTCTTAAGTAGAGACACGTTAAGAATGACAAAACTAAAGACTTAGAAGTGCCAAGCTAGTATTAGAAATATGTAGACTGTTAATATTTTGTTGTTGGCTCAATAAAAACTAAATTAAGAAATAAATTTGAATTTAAATCAGTTTCTTAGAGTTGAAAACCAAACAATGTGTGGTCTACTAATGTCTGTAAAGCTGTTAAAATTTATATTTGAAATATATTTTGCGCCGGATTTCAAATAAAAATATATAAAAAGATGGTGTACGAAAACGTGGAACGTATCATATCGAATTTTGTACAAAAATCTATTTTTTGGCCGATCCGTCCTATGAATATGTTACAGTCAACCGATTAAAAAAAAATTTGATGCGGTGCTTAAGAAATTTAAAAACCTTCCGAGTGCCAAATTCAAATATCTTAAAAAAAAAAAATATATATATCGGCGAAAATAAGTGAAGCGGGCCACTTTTTTGGCGACCTTCTCCGATTTTGATTATTTTTACACAGTTGGTACAGCTGCTAGCCAATAGTAACCACGCCCAATTTTATTGCAAAATTCCGATTATTTATCGAGTTATCGATAACTTAATATCGGGTTTTTCATTTTTAGACGTGGTAGATCACTTTTCAATTTTAAAATTTAAAATTAAAAATGATAAAAAATTAAAAAAAAACATCTTAAAAATAAAAAAACATATTTTTTTTTTAAATTTAATATTTTATCGTCATGGTAAAAAAAATCGTGTCAATATCTTTATGTGTTTAGAAGTTATGTCTTATCAAAAAATATAATAGTCTAAAAATGAAAATTCCGATATTCAGTTATCGATAACTCGACAAATAATCGGAATTTTGCAATAAAATTGGGCGTGGTTACTATTGGCTAGCAGCTGTACCAACTGTGTAAAAATAATCAAAATCGGAGAAGGTCGCCAAAAAAGTGGCCCGCTTCACTTATTTTCGCCGATGTATATATTTGATATATTGGGTTGTCAAAAAAGTCTTGCGGTATTTCCGCAAGCTTGTCTTTGCAAGCGCGTAGTTCTAGTTGTATTCGTCGCATCGGTTCATGCTAGAGCTTTTTGGAAAGCTCTTTTCACGTGCTAACACGTGTTTGATTAATTGTTGTTTGCTTTTAGTCGTTCATGAGTTATAGCGTCGCAAACATGGAGCAAAATAAAGAGAAAATACGGCATATTTTACAGTACTACTACGATAAAGGCAAAAATGCATCTCATGCTGCCAATAAAATTTGTGCAGTTTATGGACCCGATACAGTTTCCATTTCCACCGCACAACGATGGTTTCAACGTTTTCGTTCTGGTGCAGAGGTGATCGAAGATGCGCCACGGTCCGGAAGGCCTGTTGTCAAAAATTGCGATAAAATCGCTGAATTGATCGAAAGAGACCGGCATAGTAGCAGCCGTAGCATCGGCCAAGAGCTGGGCATGAGTCATCAAACCGTTATAAACCATTTGAAGAAGCTTGGATTGAAAAAGAAGCTCGATGTATGGGTGCCACACGACTTGACGCAAAAAAACATTTTTGATCGTATGGATGCATGCGAATCGCTTCTGAATCGCAACAAAATCGACCCGTTTTTGAAGCGGATGGTGACTGGCGATGAAAAGTGGGTCACTTACGACAACGTGAAGCGTAAACGGTTGTGGTCGAAAAGCGGGGAAGCTGCCCAGACGGTGGCCAAGCCTGGATTGACGGCCAGGAAGGTTCTTCTCTGTGTTTGGTGGGATTGGCAGGGAATCATCCACTATGAGCTGCTCTCCTATGGCCAAACGCTCAATTTGGACCTGTACTGCCAACAACTGGACCGCTTGAATGCAGCACTCATGCAGAAGAGGCCATCTTTGATCAACAGAGGCCGAATTGTCTTCCATCAGGACAACGCCAGGCCACACATCTTTGGTGACGCGCCAGAAGCTCCGGGAGCTCGGATGGGAGGTTCTTTTGCATCCACCGTATAGTCCGGATCTCGCACCAAGTGATTACCACCTATTTCTGTCCATGACGAACGCGCTTGGTAATCGGAAGTTGTCCACAAGAGAGTCCTGTGAAAATTGGCTCTCCGAGTTTTTTGACAATAGGGAAGCGAGCTTCTATAAGAGGGGCATTATGAAGTTGGCATCTCGTTGGGAACTCGTCATCGAACAAAACGGCGCATATTTGACTTAAATCGCATTATTATAACCAATTTTATGAACAATTGAAAATTCAATAAAAATACCGCAAGACTTTTTTGACAACCTTATATGTATATAAAGAATTTCGTACAAAAATCGATTTTTTAGAGAGAGAGATATTATACCGAATTTGATAAAATTAGGCACAGTGCTTGGGAGCTCTTAAAAACTTCTGACTGCGAAATTGAGTAACGATATCATTACAAACAAACGAAT
This sequence comes from Chymomyza amoena, assembly GCA_037043745.1. NCBI lineage: Eukaryota > Metazoa > Arthropoda > Insecta > Diptera > Drosophilidae > Chymomyza > Chymomyza amoena. Next base: position 8,545 of record JBAMAX010004845.1, read on the forward strand.
TATCCATCTAAAAGTTTTGGATTCTTTTTTGTTCAAAAGCATCCCCGTGATGGTTTCATTTAGTTTTTTCCGATTAGGTCTTTGAAGCTGCTGTTCATAATTTAAGAAACGAAACTCAAAATATCTCTGTTCTCTTGATTCTTAGGGTCTCTCCCAATGATATTACCAATTCTTTTTGCGTATGGCCTGACTATTTGTCAAGCTATTTCTACAATCTCGCCCACCGCTATATTTGTCCTTGACATCATCATGTCACTTATATCCAACTCCCGTATGGTCTAATTAAATCAATCGTTAATGGTAGATAATTATAGTAATGTAATTCCCTGACTGACTATTTTGTCAGTAGCCCCTGGGAAGGGCATAGGGACTTCTATTATTAACTGTTTGAAGAGAACAAAAGAAAGAGAACAGTTTATAGCTGAGTTCGAACGGCGGTGCATCTTTGGCAAATAGCGTGTTTAAGTATAATGGTAGGTAGTGTTTTTGTTAAGTAAGTAATTTTCTGGAAGGAAGCTAATTGAAGTACTTACAATTCTGACCACTTTCATTCGAGATTCATGCATCCCTTTAAAATATTTTATATCAAAAAGTATTTACATATGTAAGTACCTATAATTTGTCTTGGGCAGAAAAAGCGATGTTATAGGCCCACCAAAGTTAAAGCATGATCATGGTGACTAGTGTAACAAATATAGACACACCCGTCTGTCTGATTGTCCTTCCCAATGCCAAGAAACTCATATTTTTCAATATTGCTGCCAGAGGCATTATTTTTTGGAAGTTTCCACAGAATTATTAGCAATGGGGGTTACAAAATGAAATGGTAACAAACAGGTGTTTCACTGAAATGGATTAGTATACGCCAATTTATTTTTTTATTTTAAAGTAAATTCGGTTAATGTAAATATGTATTAAAAAAGTTTGTCTGAAAAAGTGAAGCACTTAAAATTGACAGCTAGTTAAAGAACATTATCGCCATTTTAATATTTCTCTTTTTTTTCTTTTTTTTTAGTTTACAAAATTTTAAAATAAAATAAAATAAAATAAAAAAAGTGAGTTAAAAAAAATCTTCGATGATTCCCTATAAACCAACAATTTTACGGCTCGTCAATTCGGGTAAGGTAAGTACCTAAATGTAATATATATCTACATATAAATACACCAACAAAAAAGTGTGGTACCGATTGTGCTCGTATGCGTGAATGTATCGAGTAAAACCTACACTACGTGATATCCACGCCTCATACAGTGTGCACAATAAATAAATAATAATATAAAAATAAATAAAATAAAATAAAATAAATAAAATAATATAATATAATAAAATATATTTCACCTCGATAAGTTCACTCACGCGGAGCACACAGGGGGCAGAGACCCCTAGCATTATATTATTAGAGAAACTGTACTGCGACACTTACGTTCTTTTTGTTGCCGGCTTTAAAGCTTCTCAGCCAGTTTTCAGCTTCAAAAATAACTTTAGGGTTAAGAATTGTTTTTAATTTCAAAGACGAGGTTCAGCTTTTGCTTTTTTTCCTTGAAAAATCAGCTGTTGCCATAAATTTACTTTTATTTATGATATTATTTTACTGTAGATGTGCACCTTAAGAAAATATAGGTATAATAAATTGGGTAATGAAAATTTTAACTTTTTTTTGCAAAATTTTGAAACATGCTGAGCAACTTTTGAGCATTTGTAAAATGTACAGTTACCAGAGAGTTTTTTGGTCTGTCTAAGGCCTAATAGCATCTGCAGAGCACCCAAATTTCTTTTCATCGTTTTACATTACCCTATTTTAGGTCACACTTTCTCAATTTGTCAATATTAATCAATTTCCCGTGATCTTATTGCAGTACTTTTAGATTGATTTTAGAAATATATCTTCTAAGCTTTTGTTTACATGATATTTACAGTGTGATTTTGTGTAATGGTACTCAGTGACTAAATCATCTATGGGCGTCTCTTTTTCTTTTGAATGCTTTCAATGTTGTTCGATTGGTGGGAAACTTCAAGATTATGCTAGGGAAAGTTAGAGCAGATGTTGGAGGCTTGGCTAAGTCTTGTAACCAACACTTTCTAAAAAAGGACAGACGAACATAGCTCAATAACTTTTCATGATGATGTAAGCGTAGAAAAGTGGTTCGATTTTTGTATGGCCGCTATATGAAATAGTGTAACAATTTCGATTAAACTTCTCAAAAATGTTTAGACTACAACAAATACAGCTGGCACAAATTGTCTGATATTAAAAGGTATTATATAAAAAAAATTATACCATATAAGTACAGGTAACCCTCCTACAACGCGGGGAATAGGTTCCCAAAAAATACCGCATTGTAAGAAATCGTGTTGTAGGGAATATGAACTCCATACAAAAATCAGAGTTTGGTTCCAAACTAAACTATTTTGTAATAAAAAATTGGTAAAAAATAAAATTCGATTAATAAGACTTCTTTTATTTAAACAAAATAAAAATATTAAATTAAAAATTTAAAAAACCCCCGAACTTAAGTAATTTTCATTTAAAAAGTAAAAAATAATAAAAGAAATTTAATGTTAAAGTACCTAAGAATCTATTAATAATTCTAAAAAAAATACGTCGCGTTGGGGGACATGCGCGGGCAGACGTCGTTGTCGGTCGTATCTTACATGCAAATTTTTTGAAGTAATTCTTTGAAAGTTTTGAAGTATTTTCTTAATTTTGTTTTTAAGTTAATCTTTGTTGCCTAATTAGACTATTTGTATTTAAATTGTTAGTTTTTTAGAATTATTAATAGGTTCTTAGGTACTTTAACATTAAATTTCTTTTATTATTTATTACTTTTTAAATGAAAATTACTTAAGTTCGGGGTTTTTTAAATTTTTAATTTAATTTTTTATTTCATACTTTTTATAGGTAGGTTAGGTTAAGTTAGACTTTAGTATATTATAATATACTTATTTGAGACCCCGAGTATATTTGCAGACATTCGGTTATCCTCCCCACTTTCACTCCCCACAACGGCTCAACCGATTTTCATCAAACATGTCTAGGAACACTCGCACATAAGTCACCTTTAATACAAAAAAAAACTAAATTGAAATCACTGCATGCGTTCGGGAGTTATGATGCCACAGACAGACAGACAGACAGACAAACAAACAGACAAACAGACAGACACGTCAAACTTATAACACCCCTCTTTTTGCGTCGGGGGTTAAAAATTAAAAATTTCAATTCTATGTAACATATTCAAGTTGAAATAACTTAAATTAATAAATTAAAGCATCACTCCTTATCACTTAGTATGATTTGCCTCGAACGTTTTGTTCGTACTAGCTCAAAATCTGAGCTTGATCCATTATCAAATTCGGGCATTCTTTCATCGATTATTGGTTTGAAAAAATCTCATAATGAAGTTTGTTTGCTCTTATTTCGTAGATCTTTATAAATTTCTTGATAAGGAGTTAAACTGTTTTGAAGATTTCGTTTAAATATTTCTGCTCTATCCCTTAAAGGATCGTTTTGCATTGCCATATTTAAAAATTTCTCGATATTTCTTAGTGAAAAGTCTTTATTTTCTACATCGGATAGATCGTCAGAGCTATCGCCAACCGATTTTGTCATTGCCACTAAATCTGCGCCAATCTCACTATGTTCCTATATTCATTTTTCATTGGTGTAGCAACAGTTTTCTGAACGTCTATTTCCGGTAATAGTGCTTTCCAACAAACTTAAATGTTGAACGACGAATTTCTTTAAGAGACGTATCAACAATTTCAACGCAATTAAAAATTGAGAATTGTTTCCTGACTTCTTTGATAGTAATATTTGATGACTCCATTATCTCTAATATTAATTTAAAGGATTTGCTTATGTAGTATGCTTTGAACGCCACTATTATGTCCTGATCTAAAGGCTGTAATAACGGTGTGGTGTTGGGCGTTAAAAATGCGATTTGAACATAAGTATGACATAATCACTAGAATAGGATGGCGGATTATCTAAAAGTAATAAAACTTTAAAAGCTAAGTTTTTTTAGATAATTTTCTACGTCAGGAACAAAGCAATGATAAAACCAATCATTAAATAAACTAGGAATCATTCATGCTCTTTTGTTGACTCTCTAATACACTGGAAGGTTGTTTCTGTTGCATCGTTTCATAGATCTTGGATTTAATGATCGGTTAATAAACATTAGCTTGGTCATAAAATTTCCAGAG